>OX451208.1:32887193-32930434 GCA_949628255.1 Macrophya alboannulata
GTGCTGAAATTTTTGGCGGTAAAACCCCCTGAGTGTATGTCTAAGCAAGCATGCATTCGTATAGATGTGACTCTCCCTCTCTCTCTCTGCATGTCTCATTCGCTTATAAAATAAAGAATTTCTGAAATTTTAAGTCGAAAAATTGCTCCTGGTATCAGCAGAACATCTGACCCGAGGAGGTGTGCTGGAATTTTTGGCGGGAAAAACCCTGAGTCTATATCTAAGCAAACATGCATTCGTATGGATGTGTCTCTCTGTATGTCTGATTCGCTTACGATATATAAAATTTCGGAAATTTTGAGTCGAAAAATTGCTCCTGGTATTAGGAGAACATCTGACCCGAGGAAGTATGCTAAAATTTCTGGCGGGAAAAACCAACGCCGTACATGCAAGCATGCATGCAGTTGTATTGCTCTAGGCGACTCTCTGTATGCTTAAGTTATTTAGAATTTTTGAAATTTTAAGTCGAAAAATTGCTCCTGGTATCAGGAGAAGATCTTTCTCGAGGAGGTGTGTTGAAATTTTTGACGAAAAAATCCTGAGTGTATATCTAAGCAGAACAATGTATCCTTACGCTCACTCTCTATAAAATCAAATAAATAGTCAATCGAAATTAAATTCATACTGTACTCTAAAAATACCCTCAATTTACTCGAAACATCCACGTGGTGTTGATAGAAATGGCTGTTAGCACAGCTATATTTTTCCTAACATGACTGATCACCCTGGAGAAAAAAATGTCTCATCGGGTATATGTATACATGGGAAAATGGTACAGTGCGGAAATCGGATATTTGTCAGAAGCTTTTATTACAGTCACCTACTCAAAACGGATTTCAATAAATCTGTCCAGAACAATAATTTCGACGGATTTACCCAGATAGGATGCTCCGCTTTTCCGCATATTAGTTACCCTAAAGTCAGAGTCCCAATAGAGTTGGATTAAAAAAAAAAAAGAAATTGTAACTTCGATGTATATCCTAGAAATATCGAATGTAACAAATGATAATGAAAATATATCTTATGTATGAAAATGATGATAATTTACTGTATTTTAAGCAATACTTTTTGTTTTTAAATTAGGTATATCATAATTTTATAATGTCTATGAATATATATTATATGTATATACATTTGTACAAAATAACACGATTATTGCTAACGACACAGATATTAGTTTACATCATTTACATATTGTATCTAATTCAATTCGCATTGCTGCTGGTTTTCATCCTTCATGAATTTTTATAATGCACACTAGATGAGGGTGGCATATTATTAGCAAACTGAGCCGGTTCAGAGACCTGAAAATAAAAAAAAAAAATAAAATAAAAACATGTAAAATATAAATAACAAAGATTGAAATATCTCCACATGTAGCATTCAAAACTATTTAATTTGAATAAAAAACATATTTATAAGAAATAAATCAAACAAAGTGTGATAAAGTTGAAATCTTTCATCTGAATCTTTGGATTTCCTCAATTTCTTTAATAACATTGTTAGCGATAATCAATATATCTCCAATTTCGACTTAAGTTTATTAAAAATCAAGTCTACAGTTCAATACCTGAGGAACATGTCCCAACGGATTGGAGTAGTTTGTTCTTTGGGTGTAATTTGCTCCATGACCGGTTGGCTGCGTCAAACCAGTAGGCATGGTGTTAGGTGGTTTGAAACTGGTGATCTTAAACACAAATAATAAATAAACATCCACGAATTGAATTTGAATTTTGAAAAAATAAAACGACAAGAAAATAAACATCTTCATTATCGTTACAATGTTCTCATTAAAAAAAAATAAAAGAAACCCACCTTATCAGTCATCTCAGGAAACAGCGCGCTCAGATTAAAATTAGTCAAACTTGTCCCCGAGGGGTGTGCCATGACCATAGGACTGTTGGAACTTGTTCCTCGCGGGATATTTGAATTCATTGGCAATCCAGCAGAGCCGACAATATTTTGATTTCCAGTCATAGGTCCAGTCAAATTAGTGTTAGCAGGTTTTGTATAGATGCTAGTCTGCGGTGGATTTTGGTACAAATTAGCGTGGGACAAAAATGAGGAGTGATAATCTTCGAGGGGTGAATTAATTCCGGACAATGAGAAGTCTATGTTCTGTGTCATTTCCGCAGGCTTTCGTTTGCTTCTTTTAGGGGTAGAGTATGATCGCTTATCGCAGTTCTGAATCTTTCCAGTATAATGTTGAGTCTTTATGGGATTAGATGTCGAAGAATTTGGTAGTAAAAATGAATTTGTTTCTGAATAATCCGGGTTTTCATGCAGAGGCATCATGTAGCTGGTCGGAGTATTGGATATACTTGTAATAAAATTAGTCGTTGGATATATATTAGCGTTTGAGGAATACGTATACGAATTAAAGTTCTGATTAGCTTGTCCGTAATTACTTCCATCATCTGCATTTGGAAAATAATTTATCGGCATCATTGTATCTCCAGCTAATCCACCTGGGAATTTATTCTGGGTATAATTTGGCGTGAACTTTATCGCCGCATGTTTATCTTGTTGATTTTCATCCTGAACGTTTGTGTTACTACCTATCAAAGCCTCAGCAGTATAATTACTCTTGCAATTTCGATTTCGATTCCAATGAACATCTGCTGTATTTTGCTGATACTTTTGCTGATAGTTTTGTTCACTAAAACTTTGAACGCTTGATTTCTGTTCGTCGTGATGCAGTTGATCACTAGTAGCCTGTTTCCTGATCTCTAATTGGCGCTTACCACTACCTCGAGGACTCGTGCTTTTTCTTTGATGTTTTCTTGCTTGATGAGATTTTTCTGCTTTTTCATGTTCTACCAACTGACTAACGGACAGAAAAGTTCCCTGTGCGGCATGCTGCCCATTTTGCGGATTAATTATAGTATGAAATTCCCTACTGCCGTTCGATTCCTTTTCTTTTATTAAATCTTTGTTGTGTTCGCTAGGAAGTCTAGTCGCCATTTGTCCAAATAGGAAGTTCTGTTTCTCAGGAATATTCGTACCCAACGCTAAATCGCCGACCAAAGTTGGTAGTGTAGATGGTACGATGTGTTGATCGATAGGTTTAATAGACTGACTCTGTTCTACAACATGTGTATTCTTAGTCGGTGACCAAGAGAAGGGTTGATCTTCAGAATAAAATGTGTCAACCTTCTTCGGTTCATTTTGTAAAACAGGTATGTTAGTAAAACCATGCGTGGCGTCATAATTGTTATAAAACTGATTGGTAGTGCCCTGATTGTAGCTGGTATTTTGTGTGAACAAATTGTTCTGGCAGTATTCAAGCTGTTTTGGAATCGGGGGTAATATTATATCCGATATACTTGTATTGTGTTTTACTTCCGGAGTCATCATCCAATTAACGGGAGGCCTGATCTGCTGGGTTTTAGATTTATTTACGTTCTGACTCTGTTTATACACAGAATTTGACTGTTCTAATGCTGGAGCATGGCTTTGACCAGTTGGTTGATACTTTTGATTCTGTTGAGGTTTATCTGTGTACTTAAAATTGGCTCCGGTATAATTTTCCGTTGAATATTTTACCTGGTGAGGAGCATCTGGGACGTTGAATAATACTTGATGATTGTAACTTGGCATAGGATAGTTTGATTTGTCCTGTTTGTTGGATATTGTTTGATGTTTAGACTGCTGTTCCATATTGGGGTAGGAATTAGTTTGCATGAAGTTATTATCCGTCGAATATTTGGCCTTGGTTTTATTATCGTTATTAAATTTGTAATCTACGGAAGGATTTTGATTCTGCTTTTGGGTGGGGATCGTAGTTTGTATATTCTGTGATTTGGATTGATCAATGAACGGCTGTTTTTGTGCTTCCAACATCGGCTTGTTTCCCAATTTATTTACATTCAATCCAGATTCGTTGGAGAATTCAGGTAACATGTTGGAAAATCCTACATTTTCTTTATGCAAAGGGACATAGTTAAAATTTTCGCAAACAGTTTTATTATCAGCAGTATCAGCCGGTGGTTGACCTTGCTCGTAATGCATATTATTATTGTTTCCACCAACTGGAGAAAACGTTGTCCATGACAATATGCTGAAATTTGATGAGTTGTGTGCAACCGTTGTGGTCGATTTGATATTATTATCCGTGCCTGTACTCTGCTCGTAATTAGACGCCGAAGCAATCATTGGATTTTGTGGGTAATGAACCGTGTTCTCTAAGATCGGTTTCCCGCTTGATACAACCGAACTCATACTGCCGATTATCTTTTTACTATCTTTACTATATGGCATATAACTCTGGCCACTTGTATGTTTTCCCTGAAACATTGTGATGTTTGAATTCCCTTGAATAGTTTGATTCTGTGAATTGACAATATTATCTTTACTGAACGAAAAATTTTGTCCAAAATTTTCAGTCCCAACTTTCTTCGGTTGATAACTTTCCAGTCTATGATCTTGACTTTGTTGTTTAGATCGTAGATTATCGTTCCCACTTGGATTTTGCTCACTGTTTGTAACAGAGTGAGGTTCCTTATTTTGTGTTTGATAATTTTGACTCTTAGATACCCCATGACACTGCGTCGAAGACTGAGAAACATTTGTCAAGCCAGGTATGTTGGGTAAATGATTGGTCAATGAATTCTGTACACCTTTTTGAACAGAGCTAGTAAACGTTGGCGGAGTGTACTGAGGTAGTTCCACATTACCACCGATATTCGGATAATTTGGAATAAAATTTTGCGTCGAAGTATACTGTGATCTCATATCGTACTTCGATACAGAAGCAGAAATCGTATTAGACTCCGCCGTTGTTTGAAAACTGGAATTAATTACAGGGTTCAAATGAGTAGACGAATCTGCCGTCGATATTGGTGTTACAATGTTTTGCAGAATCTTTGTTACAGGTCTGTTCTGCGGAACGGCAGTTGTAGATTGAATTTGAGCAGGTGAACAGGATGTTATTACAGGCGTCGTGCTATACGAAACCGTGGAAGTTGCAGATGTGTAAACAAATGTGTTATTCATCTCAACTGGAGTCGTTAAAGACAATGGAATCGACGTTTGAACAATTTTATACTGTTCCTTAAGGTTTTCGGTGTGTATTATTTTTGGCAGTGATTTTGTAGGCTCCGCTAATACTTCCGTTGGTCTTGGATCTGTTTTTTGTTGAGAATGTGAGTTTGTCACAAGATTTTGACTCCCTTTTATTTCAGACTGGTCACTTGATGCTTTAGAAGAACCATCCAGTCCTTTGTTACTCTCGGTCATTGATTTCGTGTCTTTTTGCATTGTGTTCAAAGATAAACTCTTTTTTTCTGCTTCGATCAGCCCGTGTTGCGAAGGGGACAAATTTTCCTTAGACATTGTAGGAGCGTTAGTTTTAAGTTTAAAACTATTTGGTTCCATGGCGCCGATTTGCAAAAGCATCGGTGGTGTCTGACTGCGATATTTAAAGTCTTCTTTCATTTCTTCCTCCAATACTTCGGTTTTTACAGGCAAACTCGCGACCAATGGAAAAGCCATGAGAAAAGCCGCTGTTGGAGATATAGATCCCTGATGATGAGAGCTCGATGGAACTTGCAATGATGCAAATATATCGTTTGATAAATCCGAGTGTAACGCCTCGGACCTGCTGATAGGAATAAAACTGTTATCAGCACTGTATGATAAGGACTTAAGCCCTTCATCCTTGGCAAAGTTTGCCAACTTATTTCCCCGCAAATTATCATCCTCGTTTACCAAATTTACCGGCTTTATAATCGTATTAGCTTCTGGATTCACAGTTGTCGTAGTATTCGTGTCCAAATTCAGTATAATCTTGCTAGTTTCTAACGTCGCTACATTAGAAACAATTTCTGGTCTCTTGACGTTAGCTTGCAAAAGACTATCGAATCTAGTACCAAGATTACAGACAGCTTTAACACCTTCAGACATTGTATCTTCTTTTCTAACTCCATTTATTTCACCACCCTCAGGAGTATTTGAAGTCGTTTTGACACAGGGAGGTGAGATTTCGCTCACTTTAGCAAGGGATACATCAGCCTTTTCATTTCTAATGTTACAAGAGTCTGTGGGTATAGTTATCCCCTCTGAGAATGTTGTTGTTGTTATTACATCGTTTAAATTTGATAAATCTCTGCTCGGAACTTGCGTCTCTCCCATATCCACAGGAGCAGTTGAATCAGTTGATTTCTCGATCTCACATTGATCTTTCCCAGTATGAGTTGGGGATTCTGAATTTTGGCAGTGTAAAATTTTACCAGCTTCATCAACTTCCATGGTCTGTGAAGTCTGGTCTAAATTTTCTTCTGTAGAAGACGGAACGGCATAATCCGCACCCTTAGGACTATTAACTCTTTCGTTATTAATATCTGGAAGTTTATTCTTCTCAATATCAAACCCAGAGGTTTGATTTTGGCGTGATGTATCGTTCATATCAGTTCCAATTTTCTGTATAACATGTCGCAGGCTTTCAATTGACTTACAAGTCGCAGTTGACTCAGATATCTGTGTATTATCTGTCCGCATACTCTCCTCATGATTCAAATCTACTGTGCTTTTTGATTTCTTATTATCAGGTTCGTCTTGGTCAGCACATTCAGTGCTCAAAATTCTCTTCATAGAAGGTGTTGAGGATAAATCTTTGTCATTAGAGGCATTACTTTCATTTTTGGTATTCGTTTTGGACGAATCAACAACCCCACTGGGTTTACCGGTGTTATTTTGATTCTTTGAGCCCTTGATACCATTCTTGAGCTTCGTTTTTGCCTCCCCGTCCTTCCGATTAACAACTTCCTTACATTTGTCTGATTTTTCTTTATGCACAGCAGGAATAGGAACCTTATAAGTCATGGTTGTCTTTGTTATTTCTCTGCCCTTTGGCAGGATACATTTACGGCTGCTAATCTTAGTTGCATTAATTATGCTCTTAACGTTAGAAACCCAGTCTTGAGAACTGACAACGATATTAGTTTGTATATTGGGAACTGGATTCAAAGTAACTTTCTGAACAGCATTAATGAGGGTCTGATTGCAAACTGGAATAACTGAATTTTGACCAGGATTAGTGAGATGTTGCATAACGATCATTTGGTTGGTTTGTCCATTGCTAAGTATTATAGGATTTGATGTTTGCGATTGACCATTTACTATAATGTTCGATGTTAACGGAGTTATCGGTGTTACAACCGGCATTATTTTACCGCTGGACAATATCAGTGTCCCAGAAGTAATATTAGCCACCGTTTGGTTAATACGATGATTTATAATCTTGTTCTTTTGATTAGTCTTGCTTTTTCTTTTCACCTTATTGTGCGAACCCAATTTCTCAGCTTCTGTAACACAAGACGACTAATGGAGATGGGGTAATATTTTTTCTGAAACATCATCTGCTAATCAATTTACAAAATATTATCAGGAATAAAGTACTTATAATTTTCGAACGACTGAAAATAGACAAATTTCTTATTCTACCTCATCTACTCACCAGAATTAGTACCGCGACTTGTCTTTGGAACAGACTTAGTCTCTGTATATGCAGCTATTACCAGATGAAAAAAAAAAAAAAATAAGAGTTTGAATAGCCTGATATTTAAGATCTAAAGAATCGTAAAGATTTATGAGCTGTTTATGAACAGTTTGTAGTAAAAAACAATGGACTTTTTCATGAAATTTTGTTACTCTGCTACAACTATGACGTTTCAGAGTAAAATAATCCTAATTTAGTCAAAGATTTCAGTTTAATCTCAACATCTGAGATCAGGTTTTCAATTCTATCGACAATTATACGTACTCACTTGAACTGGTTGTGGAAGGAACGTTTGTTCTCTGTCCGACAGAAGTAGAATCGTTATCGATTGTCTCGTTAGTCAATTTGTTGTCGTTATTAACGCAATTAACTCGATTCTCTTGATCCTCTATAGTATCGTCACCTTTCTTAGAAACGGAATTATCGTTAGATAATCTTTTCTTTGTAGCCTGAGTTTTTCTTTTCGTAGGTACTTTGATTCTAACAACTTTCTCTTTCTTTTTCTTAGCGCGTTTTTCTGGAAAAATTCAAATAAGGATTATTCAAGTTTATAAAGAAAAAAAGTTTCCTAGTAAAATTTTTATGAAAAAAATTTTCTACACACTTTCCTCGATTTTTAAATACAGCTTCTCGCTTTCTTCTACGCTGATTTTATTCGACCATTTAAATGAGGACACTTTTTCTAGCGCAGGTTCAACTGGTATTGAAATTCCCGCCTCTTTCAAAAGAGTCGATAGAAGTTGAGTGCGAGAAAATAGCTGAGAAACGAGCTTCTTCAAACGCACAAGTTCCTCTTCTGTTAAAATCAAATATTAAGAAATTAACTGTTATCTGAATTCCGAAAATAAAATATTGATAAAACAGAGTTTTTAATCTTGTTTTAGATCCCTGAATCAAATTTTTGCATTCATTGTTATCATTAAAATAAAAAAAAAAACTTCAACGGCTAACAACTCACTGTGTACATCAGAAGCATGTGCATGAAACAGTTCTTCTGTACGACCATGAAGATCCTTAATATACTTAGCAGCGTGAATGAGAATATCAACTTTGTTTCTTTTTCTGCCGTCTTGATGAGGCGGTAAGAGATCTGACAGTGTTTTGAAATATGCATTCATACGTTCTCTCCTGTCCCTCTCCCATGTTCTTGCTTTGCTGTTAAAATACGTTGAAACATCGTTGATTAAACTTTCGTTAGAAGCGTGTGTATAACGAAATTTAAAAAACTAAAGAGATTAACGAAACGCGATATACTCGTAAATAATATATCGAAAATATTTATTTTAGGTTAGATTAGGATTAGGTTAGGTTATATCGGGGATGTGATTCGGCCTTACGTGTTCTCCTTTCGGGGCATTATTTAACTACCTAACTGTCATTATTTAGGAACTAACAATCACTGACTTGATAGCATTTTAATTTTATTTTATTTAATCAGTATTGATTTAAGTCAGTTTAACACGCTTTTAATATGTCATATTGACATTTCGTTTCTTCTGCTATAATTTATTGGAATATTATTATTTCCGACGATTGTATCGAAGAGGTAGGTTCGAGATAGTTTCTTCGAATACTGATAGATGACACTTATATCGTATTGGTTGACAAGTGCTGCCACCGATATTGTACTAAAGTTATACAATAAACGTAGGGTTTTTGAATTGTGGCGGAAATCAGACACGCCGAAAATTATCGCTTTTTTTAATATGTTTAGTAATAATGACATTTTGATGACTTCAAATTGTAAAAAATGATGAAATTTAATGATCAATGATTATTATACTGTCGTATCAATGTTTACTTGGATTAATTTTTTCCGGTAGAAATAAACTTAGATTATATAGATATTATGCCACGTATAATGAAAGGGAACAGTATAATACGTCTCTTCAAGTTATTACTGTATAATAAGATATTGATAGCTTCTCTTCAACAATAAGAAAAGCTTATGAATCAATAGTTTATTGTCAGACCGAGATGTTGTATGTTTTAGATCTCCACTTAATAGCCTTGTAAAATTGGCTATTAAATTAAATGGTTTATATAGGCTTATAGCCAATTGACATTGATGGCAATGAGTTGTTAAATCAAATAGTGTATTGAATACAGATCGTGAAATGGTAGTAGCTTGATGAATTACGATATAATTCTAAATGTATAGATAATGATAAGTATCTAAAAATACAATAATTAAGTATTATATTAAACAATCAAAAAAAAAAGAAGAGAAATAAGAAAGATGCTGTTGTAAAGCTATTGAGAAATTGTAGATTGAAAATTCGAAGAATTTTCAATATTTTCATATCGCAAATAGTTTTAATTACTTTTTATTTATCTTTACAAGGGAAACGGAATTGCGTTTATATTATTAATATATAAATATTCATGGAAATAGAGATACACACGCGCACACAAATATTGCGAAATATCACAGAATGGTAAACATTGAATATTGCACGAAGATAAGATCAGTGTGAAACACGGTAAGAAATATCATTTTTTTTTTTTATGTAGTATATGTATACCTGTAAACAAGCCTTTTTCCCTATACTGCAGTAGGTACTGCCATACAATAATCCACTTTTTTTACATACCTATATACCTCTAATATATAGCTGCATGTATGTTACACACGTACCTATACACACTGCATCCGCGATTATTATTATCGTGATCAGCATGGCTAATCACATTCACAGAACATATTTATAAATATATATGTATACACTGTGGCATAGTAGCTAAACAGACTGTTAAACGATGCGATTAGTTGTAAACGAACAGGTAGCTGATATAATGAAACGAATCAATTCTCACTCTAGTGTATTATATTACCATGTGTGTGTGTGTGTGTATCGCCACGTTTGTATAATGTGAAATCCGACAGCGATCAGGGGGCTGCAGATTAGCGATTGGCGTTTTTTGCATAGACTAAACTATGAAGCGTGATATTATTATCTAGCAAGCGCCGGAGGGACGATTGGTCGGACCATTCGAATCTACTAGCGCTGTACCGTTCGGCTCGGTATTCTCAAGGCTTCCATCGCCAGCCTTTTTGTCATGCTAAACGCATATTCCATTTATTCCTTGCGAGTAGGAGTTAATTTTATTGTAAACACTCTGACAGTGAAATATGTGCCCCGCGGCGTTGCCAAATATACGAACTTCGATGCATATAGGTATATTTACGTATATATATTCATACGTGAAATGTTGATATTCATATGTGTAAGCGAGGGACAGGTATATGTAGGTATAGGTAAGCAGATATTGGTATCTGTAGATTCGTTAATTCGTGTACATATACGTTCACCATGCGGTGCCAAGGAGAAAGGAGAGAAGAAGATTCTGTTTTATTTTATTTTCGAACCTCGCAAGAATTTTATATCTCCACCACCACCACCACAGACGATACTGCTGCTGCCGCTGCCACTGCTGCTGCTGCTCGCGCTAGTAATCAAGATGCAAATTAACTTCGAGGAATAATCGCATCGATCTTACGGTACGGAATTCTAAGAGATCGTTTAATACAGTTACGATCGAGAATTTACGCTTAATCGGAAATTTGTCGTCTGAGAAAAAAAATGGAAAAAAAAAAACAAAAATTTAATTGATACTGAACGTACGTCGATATATGTATTATTCATTTTTCATTCCATTATACTATCGCGTACTTTTTATAAATTCTGATACAGAAATGAGAAAATGAAATTTTCTATTTCGAATTCGAAAAGCGTAAAAGCGAGTAAAAAAGTCGAGAAAACATATACGAGAAGTCGGGGGCGTAGCTCGAACGAATTCATTATATTATTTGAGATTGCGTTTCCGGTCATGGAAACACGCATACCGAGTGCCTTTCTTATCTCGCGGTAGTCGAGACTATGTTTTAACGTAAACGGAGAACTGGCGTATTGTAATAAGTTACACAGGCCGCGGTTCCCTAATCTCAGCGAAAATAATGATAAAAATGATTTTTTTCTCACTGCAGTATAAGCTAATTAATGTTCAAATTTATTACACGCTAACATCGGACAAATCGACTCCGATAAATAAACGAAAAGATCAAAATTCAGCCAATTCCAGAGAAAAAATTTTAAGCCTGCACATAGGTATAATATAGCTTTACCCAAAATTTTTTTCAAGACCATTAATAATCTGAAATACTAAAGAGATAAGAAAGGGAGATAAAGAGGAAAGTTATAACTGCGACAAGGGTCGGAGTGAGCGTTATCTGAAGCGAGTAAAACAGGAGCCCATATGGAAGAAAAAAAAAGGGCTAGTTCGTAACTCTTGGTAACTGCATCCATACTTGACTGCATCACGGTAGCCGTAACGACGAAGGGCCAAGCTTATACTCTGCAGAGTGCAGCAGATAGGCTCTGACTGCGGTGGCTGTGGTTGTTGTAACCTGTGGGCTGAGGTATTGATCCCAAACGAAGGAAAGCCGCACCCTATGACAGCCGTCGTCTAGTCGGCAACTTCCCAGCCCTGAAAACCAAGCCAAACCCCTCGGACTCTACCGGAATTGGCCTCACCCCGTATAGCTCCAAACACGACGCTCTTTCGATTCGTTAACGAGGACCGAAACTCCCTTGTTGGTTCACATTGGCGTATTTTGCACTACGCGAAAAACAAAAAAAAAAAAAAATTGGTTTGAAAGATTTTTGGATGACCACGTGCGCGGGATTCGATCTTTATTTCGAAAGGAACGATAAAGCAGACTCGGTTTTTTCATTCTTTTTTGTTCTCACCGATGAAGGTCGTCTTTTCTCTTAGAGATACTAGCTTACGCCTCTGATCGAACCATAAAATGATTCGAACGTTTGAAGGCGTTCTAAGGTTTCTTTGAGACCCGTGCCTAACCGTGATGCAGATAGTCTTGGAAAATTTTTTTACAACAATTGAACCAGACGCCCCCTTCACTCCCGGCAACCCTAAATTGTTCAGTTGTGATAAGGAAAACAAAGACCTCAAATAAAATTCGACTGACACTTGACGGGATTCGGGCTCTCACCGACCCGAAAACGGAAGAGAAAATTATAAGGAAACGGCAGGGATGTCAGTTATCCTGTGTCAAATTAGAAAAATTATTATACAGGGCATCGATAACTTTTGAAGTATTATTTTTATCGTTATTCGAGTAGAGAAATGGCGTGCAAACTCCATTCTTTCACCTATCTCACTGTTCCAGTTCTCCAATCAAAAGGGAAGCGAGTTTCTACTGGCGGGAGAAATCCCTGAGATCGCGCAGCATCCCTATGGACCAACCCTCCCTTATAAAATGGCGGAAATTTGCAGCATGGAGTTTATTCCCTGATGTAATACGTTTCACAAAAAATCGAATCGAAATTATTGGAATAACAAAAAAAAAAAAAGAACTATTTCGCATACGTTTGATATATTATAGAAAATTGCACACACACACACACATTTTGTAACCGTTTTGTTTTTCGATTTGTACCTTGAAATAAAAATAACTATGAGAGGAAAAAAAATCGATTGAAATTTCAGCCTCCTTAAACGTTTTTTCCCCCCCTTTTTTTCTTTTCGCACTCGAGACTTCGCCAATTCTTATCTTTAAACGAATGCATTGACCCACTTTGGGGGACTCACGCTACTCTGATCCACGACGTCTCTGTACATATATGTATGTATGTATATACGTACCTTATATACTTTTCAAAGTATACAAGATGTGGGTTTGATAATATGTGTTGTGAATTCATTTTATGTATTTTGTATACACCTATACGTATTATATGAGGCCCGGTACGTTTCGGGAATGAAAATGTACCTACCTCCATATTTGTCCCTCTTGTTCAGGGATCAATGGCCTAAAAGATATATCCAGGCGTCAGAGATCCTCGGAGGTTCCCTCGTCAAGTCTACTTCCCAATGATTGCCATACGATCAAAAACTACGTGCAGAGTGCAGCTCGACTATGAAAGGGTTTTTTTTACTAAACGATTAGATAACTAGGAGATTTGACGTGACAGATCTTCGAGTTGACGACTAACCGATACTGTCCAGACATAATCCTGAAACGAATTAGTCACGAATCAATTAATGGAACAATATTCAAACCGATTTATCCTAATCTCTGCAGCGTCACGTCTCTCGATACTATACATACCTATAATTAAAAATAAAAAAAAACTATACGTGTACGAGTTAAGAAAAAATGTTCAATTCAATGCGTAAATTAAGAAAAATTATCGATTCTAATTTCTCATTTCTTTAATCTAATTGGAACAAATTTTTCACGTAGTGGTCTGGCAATATCGAAAATAGTATGACGTTGGAGTTTATTGAGGATTTCATTTGGGATCGTTTGGGTTGAAGTTCCAAATTTTAAAAGATCTGAAAGACGTGTCCCGTTAATGAATTTTCGGATTCTTGGACCTTATAGGAGTCTGCATTTCGATCTATCCAGAATTTTCATACTTCGAATTTGAACGTTTATAAAAATTGGAAATCGTGCCAAATGAATTCGTAATTCTGACCGTTCGGAACTTATAAATTTCATGGATTTGTGTGTATAATGAGGGAAAATGAGAAAGGCGAGGCGATTTATTATTTTTCAGTTATTCTTTTTCCTGTACCACGCGGTTTTTGGGCGCGTGTCAAAGATTTTCAATTCCAAGGTGTCGAAATCGTTTTGGTATCGGCATAGCCGATGCTTTTGTAACAGTTATCTACCGGACAGTGCAGGACGTACGGTCTGAAAGCCTCTCGCCGTACCGTGGGGCTCTCGACCGGTTTGCCATATTAGTCCAGAGACTGGGCGACTACGATGACGTCATATATATCTGTAAGCTGGTGCTCAGCTGCAGCCTGGCAGACCACAGACTCCTTGGACCACGTAGGTACGTACATATCTTCGCTCTTGCTCCGCTCCTCGTTCGCTCCTCGATCGCGGAGAGAGTCCTCCGGAAAGAACACCCGACGAAATGCAGCAGGTGCTCCGCACCGGCTTAGGATATGTGTCTTATATACGTGTATGCATGTACCATACCGAATGCATCCAGCAGGAACTGAATGCAGTTCAAAAAAAGAAAAGAAGAAGAAAATGCGAGGAGAATAGGTCGGACGATTAAACGTGTCGCGGAGAAGATTTTTATTGAGATTAATTTTTACGTCAGTTTTTTTTTTTTCTAGAATTTCTATAAAATGGAATATAATTCGATTCACGTATTGCGACATTAGTTTCCGTGTGTCATACGGAATAGTATTGGTAATGGATAAACTGGCACGATCGGTTACCATATATCAACGCATATATCAATTGATTGGTTTAATGTCGTCGATCAACTTTCGAGAATAGTAACAAAAAAAAATAAAAAATAGAACGAAGTTTATTTGGACAGCATTGAACACCGTTGGCTTATATATTACCTATGAGCAATTCATTTTTCTTCAATCTGATCATTAACATTTTTCAAATTATTCATGATTTTTATTTTTAATATTTTTTTTTTGATTTTACTTCTGCTTCCTAAGGATGCGGGAATTAGTATTCTGAATAGAAAATTCTTAGGTATTTCTCAGAATTATGTGAAAAGATTTTAGAAAGCTGAAAGCTTATAATTATAAATAAAACGGTATGCTAATTATCCGATAATATTATTTAACTATAGAAGACAAACTTTCCAAGAAAATTTTTCCTCAATTTTAAGCTCCACAAACCGCGTGGAAGCGGTTGTTGAATAAAAAAATTCGATAAAAGGTCTAAAATGCATGGGAAACCAAAAAACCAAAAAGACAAACAAAAAAAAACTGATTACTGATTAGACTGAGATTTTTTTTTCTCTTTTTTTTTTGTCACGTTTCTTATGAGATAATATCGAGCCAGTGCGTGAGACGATTTTGTATTTCCTTAATCTGCACCTGAAAAAGTATTTCAAGTTTATTTAGACCCAAAAAAAGTATTTTCGATAATTTAGATAGGGAACAACTACGAGTTACGGATAAAGCCGCACTTGGACATAAGTTAGCTTGTATTTATATAATGAAAACATAAATAAAAAGAAGTAAGAAGAAGAAAACGGAGGATGAGGAGGAAAAGGAGGAGGATTTATCAAAAATTTTTAATTGCTTCCACAAGACAGCTCTTCGCTTACATAAACTACCGAGTTGTTATCCCGAGTGGCAATTCAGAATAGTAGATAGGCTGTTTACTTGCTGGATGGTTGTGACCCGTGTTGCCCTTTGGTTGCACCACCGGAGCGATAACCCTTGGTAGTTTCTAGATTACATAGAATCTTCAGAAACGTACACTGTATCACACCATGATAGTTCTTTATATTAATAGCAGATCACTGCAGCTATCTGGTTAATTTGAAGAAAAAAATTTTATACGTCTTCTGCCGCAGTATATATGATCGCGGAATAACACGACCCGCTTCTCGATCAATTGCGGTCGAAAAATCATCGCAATAATTATATTCTTTCAGAATTTTAATGATCTCCTGTAATTTATATAAAATAGATGAAAAATTGATGAATTGATGAATAAATCTTTGCAAAGGAGAGAGGAAAAAAAAAGGAAATTGTGCAATAGTTCGTTACTTACAGCGTATAAGATTTCTTTTTCTATGGATATAGAAGATTATCATCCTCGTGCAGCATATTTACCTATGAAATGAAGAGAAAAATACAAAAAAAAAACAAAAAAATTATATGTATATAATACCTATATACGCGAATGTATGTATGAAAATGTAAGATATACATATACGTCCGCGTCTTATAACTCATCAGTCATTCTGAATTATAATTCATAAATTGTGTCTCGGAATAAAATATCAGGATGATAAATGATTTTCGAAATGCACATAACAGTGTACATACGTACATAGGTATATACCTATAGCATGTATATGCAATTAATGAAGTACTTGTTGTATACTTACGATTATACACACGTAGTCAGTTGGAAAAAAAAATAATTCAATTTTTTTTTTTTATATAGAAAGCTGCGTATATGATGGGTATGTGTATATGATGTAGGTATATAATATCTATAGAATTAAGGTGTTTGATTAATAATACAATTATTATTCCATTTTACAAAGAAAATGCAAATTCTTTGAATAAATTCAAAGTAACGAAAAAAAAAAAAAAAAAAAAAATTGAAACTTTCAAGGAAGGTGTCATCGACCCAGAGATACATATATTTTTTTTTTCCTTCCCTCGTGACAATATACCTTGGTGTATAAAATTTTGAAAAAAATAAATTAGTACAAATATCTATAATTGCAGTTTTTATTAATTGAAAATTAATTTTACCCATACGCGTATATTCCCATCAGCTATGAATTTTTCGTCTTCTCATTTCGACTATTTTTTTGATTTTCTCCTTTTTTTCGAGGCGTATTATATATGTTATAATATGTATAGTGATGGATTATAAATGTTATAATTATTATTGGCGATCCGTTCGAATCACGGTATACTATATGCTATATGTATATATGTAATACATACAATATATAATATATATTATGTTATGAAAGCAGGAAATCTTGAAAGACTTAAAATGAGTGAATAATAAATAAATTGCGCCATCGACTCGGAGATCTTTTTCGTGGGCATTAATATGTAGTATATTTATTACGTACTAACAGGCAACCTATAGTCTTATCATGCGTTACCGATCAAAAACATACGATATACATATAATATATTATTATTATTATTATTATTATTATTATTATTAGTATTATAGGAGTAAAGACACTCGAAAAGTTTTTAAAACTTTATTAACTACTGATATTCGCCCATCGACACAGAGATTCAATTTTCGTGGCTTTAAAAAATGTATACTTATCACAAAAATATCGGCTTATATATACATATACCTATGTATACATATACGTTACATATATACGTTCGTTGTATTATTTCAAGTACCGAAGATAAAAAGCGAGGAGGATTCTTATATAATGCGGCAAGCAAGAAGAAATCAAAAATAAATAAATAACTAAATAAGAAAAAAAAAAAGTATAGATAAATTGTGAAATATATATGAAATCAGGCAAAATATATATGTTGTCGCATCTTATATACTTCGTGATTTATTCCACACGGAATCGAAATGTTATATTTAGCATATTAATTCGCTACACCGGCATTTATAATCGTTATAAATATAGCAGGTGACGTTTTTTTTTCTCCTCAATTTTTTTTCTTTTGCTTTATACTACAATCTCCTTAAGGTAGAAGTTAATTTTCGGTTTTGAAATAATCAATAAACGATCAGACGCGTATACCTATATAAAAAAATATATATATGTATATACCATCGACTAGGTAATTTTATTCGTGGCGCCAGATATTTTTATATAATTGAATTATTTAACAACTCTAAATTCCATGGACCCAGAAAATTATCGATTCACATGGAATTGGAAAATTCTACGGTGCCATCGACTCTGAGATCGTTTTCTCGTGGCACGAAATTTATAATTTCTTATTATATTTCTAATTATTATACGTTATATAGATATATACTATACGTAAAGTGCATAATAATTTTCAGAATATACCATACCTATACGTATATATAAAATTACCTTTCTTCCAATATCATATATGTAAACGAAATACAGGACCGAGTTAAGGACTGTGAAGATTATTTCATTTTTATATCCTTCGATCGAGGTTTTTCATATTACTTCAACGTATTCCGCATATTCCCTAGTTATATGATACACTATGGCTTTGAATTCTGTGAACATTAGCATAACCACATACGAACCTATGTAGGTATGTATATATCCATGTGTATATATGGATATGACTATACATACAAGCGTTAGACGAAAAATAATATGTTACGTAAAATAAATTAATTAACTAGATATACTCGATGTAGATTTCCTTATCTTTCAAGCCATAATCTTATAGGTGCGTGCTAATTAAATATTACATGGTCCGTGAAATTAAGTAACCTGAGGTTTCTCAAGCATCATGCAACTCGTTATTATCCTGCACAATTATACCTATACAAGATACATATAGTATAGGTATCTATATATATATAGTATATTGTAAGAATTTCTACTGACCCATAAGAACACAAAAGAAAATTGAAAGCAATTTTTTTGTTTTTTTTTTGTTTTCTGATTTTTAATTAATCCCCAAAGTTATAGGTAAATCGAATTCATTGAAATAATCCCAATTAAAATTACATACTCAACATATGTCTTACCTATGATTACAGCAGACGATACACAATATAGACTTCAGGATTGTTTTTAATCTAATTCCAAATTCCATTATATCGTTCATTTTTTTTTTGGACTATTGATTCATCCATTATACCGCAGTTCCGGCAAATTTTCCGGATCCTGAATAACAAGAGGATCGAAAACGGTTTGAAATTATTCGGAAAATTTTTTACTTGTTTTTTTTTTTTTTTGAACCATCAAAAACGTCCAACGACGTACAAAGCGCCAAGTGTAAATGAAAAGTGCACAATGCTGTATAATTTCATGGTATTTTAACTGTTCTCTACTGTAAATCGTGCTGCAGACGCGTGTACGTCTGTAGTTTCGAAAACCCGTCTGCATCGTGTCTGCAGTATTAAACCTGTACGATAAAAGGTACAGTACAAAACTGGTGTATGATAAATTAAACATCCTGTACTCGTGAAATGCAAACAGTATAAGGTATACATACATATATATTTCCAGTCTGAAAAAAAAGTCTTCGTCAGTAAGTAAACAGTGCAGGTATAATTTCAATTGAATGAATTTCATTCATCGTTTATATATGTAGATAAAGTATCTGTATCTACATGTAAACGCGTTTTTAAATTCAGCTATTCAACCAAAAATTTCTATATACAGACCTTATGTATGTATGTACCTATCTGTGTAAACAAATTTTTTAAATTTCGTAGTTACATTCTTATACCGGACAAAAGCACTCGAATAATAATAATAATGTCAAACGTATTCTAATTACAAAATTGAAAAAAAAAAAAAAAACCAATCGAAAAGTATTCTCCGTGAAATTCATCGGCCAAAAAATTAACCGTGCATAATTAAAAAAACGGTGAAAATTTGTAAATAATCAATTTTCAATACATTTTACATATCTTTGTGGTCGATCGGCGCACGAACGGTTCCTCTTCGTTTCTGATGATCGAGCAGATCTCCTCGCTTCTTTACTCTTGGAGAACAATCGGTATATCATTATTGTTGAATGAATGAATGAATGAATGAATGAATGAATGAATGAATGAATGAATGGATGCTAAAAGCACGAACCTGTGCAGCGGTATATAAACTCACGTCAGTCCCTGGTAACGGACAAACTCTGTATGAGCTGGCTAAAAATGTAGCGAACCCCCGTTTGCGAAAAAGTAGTATACTATACATATAGTCACACCATAAACTTGGATATAATATCCGGAACTGCAGCAGGGCGAAGAGGTCGGATTAGTAAACCGTAACATACTCGACAACACTATAACAGAACAGAACAGAACAGAACAGAACCGAACCGAACTGAACCGAACCGAGAACTGCAGTTGTTTTGCGACGTTAGTGTATATACGTATATATATATATATATATATATATATATATATATATATATATATATATATATATATATATATATAGTATATATATACAAACGCGTGCAAATTGGTATATTAATTTGCTGACATATGTAGCTAGGTATAGGATCGGTAGGTAGACGGCTAGTAACGAAGGGTGAGTGAATAAATGTAACTAAGTAAGTACTTAAGTGAGCAAGGATACTCAGTATACGTATTTATATATCTACCTATGCATTTAGGTATACAAGTTAGGTACGTATGTGCAAAATGGTATGGCGAAGTGCATTGGATACGGTGGGAAGTGGTGCACTGCGCATACCAACTGACGTAACCCTCGGCAACGGGGAGACCCTATAGAGTTTTTGCAACGCCCCGTGTATATACCATTAATACATATATATACTGTTGCATGCGGAATTAGTATGTACGCCAAAAGGAGGCCATTTTGAAATTTTTTATCCCTAATTATTATCGTCAATATTATCATTATCATTATTATTATTATTGTTTCAGGCAAATTCATTTACCCTGATATATAGGTATATATATATGTATTTATATGTATATATTTATGGTGTTTTATATATACTCGGAGGGCCAGTCGGGTTTCCGCATATACATATATGTATACCCTACTACTCGATGATAATGAATATGTAGACAAGCTGCGGTATTGCTTGCTTGCTTGCCCGCTTCGTTTGGTTTGCCCGGTTGCCCTCGCCCTCCACATATCGTCGCGTCAGCCGGACGATTTCCTAACCGTTCGCATACTCACAATGACCATTATACATGTACACCTATAATGCTACCTGATTAACCTTTGCTTCGTAAAAATATACGGAGGAAACGTTTGATCGTGCATATAGATAATGTAACATCGATATACTGCAGCATATAGGTGAATAATACATACCTACACGATTTTTATTTTTTTTTGTAATCAATGATTTTATTCAAATTTTATAATAATGGATTCAATGAACTTTGATTTTTTTTTTTGATCCTGATGCGCTTTGTTGATTCATTTTTGTGTCGATTATTTTTGCTCTTATATTCTCTTCTTTAATTGTGTAAAAAATTGAACGAAAATTTTTATCTGTATATATAGGTATTATATGTGTGGTAAATTTTTAAATATCATGTATACATATACCTATATATAACTATCCTGAAAATGCATCGGTCCGACCGGACCGGACCGGACGGTCTTGCGAATAATATTGCGTGGCTAGTGGCCGGTGCAGCTGCTTGGATATAATGTTGGAGATTAAGTAATCCACTGAACCGCAGATGTTAATTAAATTAATTGACTATACATATAAGGAAAAAATGAAAAATGAAAATAAAAATGAGAGAGTAGATAGAGAAAGAGAGATTACAATATTACAAGGGTTGTGAAAGAAACCTCTCGAAACAAACTATATATACATAAATAATAATTTTTTTCTTCACGGGATGAGTCTTATATCAAAGTTCAAAAAGATGATTTTTCGGAAAATAAACCGTGAGATCTCGTAAAAATTTCGATTCACAGGACCGATTGAATAACAGGGTGAAATTTTCGTTTGATTTTTCTACCCCCGATCGTTCGATTAGCCGAAAAACTACATTTTTTTCATAGCTAAGGTACGCTCATTTTGCAACTTTGATATAAAGACTCACCCTTTATGTATATATGGGGCATTCCAAGCCAGTTTGATAAACTTTTGACCCTTTTTTATTTTTAATTGAACTTAAATTCCTATTCCACTGGCTTGTACCACCCAAAAAAAAAAAAACGGTCTCGAATTAATTTGCAAATTTTTCCATACCTTGCGTCAGGTTGAAGGTGGAGAAAAAAAGTCCATGCCTAAAAAATTTGAAAAAGGTACAAAAGAATTTCATTTTTTTTTTCTCGATCCTAGAGAAAAAAAAATCCTAGAGAAACCAAGAATCAAAGTGGTAGTCTTTGACGTTCCCGGTGTTCTCGACGATTGAACACATTTATTTATTATCCAAACAATAGTAGCTCATATATTAGCTATAGCTCACTTTGATTTTTAATTTTTCGGGATGAAGGAAAAAAAACTGAAAAGTTTTTGGACCTTTTTCAAATTTTTTGGGCATGAATTATTAATTCATTTAATTTTTTTCACTTCTAACATCGACCAAGCCTTACACAAGATATAAAAAAAATTTGCAAACTCATTTTTGGCCGTTTTTTGATTGGTACAAGCCATTAAAATAGGAATATAGACCAATTAGAAATATAGAAAGAGTCAAACGTTTATCGAGTTGGCTTGGAACGCCCCAATGAATATAAAAGTGTCTGGCAATCTTGTAAAAATGGGGCAATTTTATCCTGCCGGGCGGTTAATATTTTGATGGATTTATTGTTTATATAAAAAGGGTTAAGGGTATACCTATAATATGTAAAATATCATACCTATGTATACACATAATATATGTATATAGGTAGGTGAGGCACTTATTGTTGACAGTCAATCCCATCGATATATGTTTAGGTATACATATATACTGTATTATATTTAGTCACAATTTATACCATTACTCTAATATAGTTTATAGTATACATAGGTATATGTATACAGGGTAACGTATACAGCTTTTAATATTTTGTTAACATCGGATAAGTCGATCGATCACTCTTTCAGTTGTCAATAGGTATAGTATATACCTATGTATATGTATACGCCTATAGAACGAGCTTGTATCATACGATGTACGGTTCTGTTCGGTAAAAAAAAAAAAAAAAAAAAAAAAAACGATTTTTCTGTTACAATTTGTTTTTTTCTTCTTCATTTTTGGGGAAATTTTTAAGGAACAATAATTTATTTGTTTAGGAACCGTAACGAACCGGGCTATAAGTTTTATGACAATGATTTATACAACTTTTTCATAAAACTATGTATAGGTATATACGATATGTAGGTATTGTACCTATGTCTGTACCTACCCACTTTAAGCGGAAGGGTTGCCTTCGCGTACCGATATATACCTGCCTCTATACCTATCGTTCTACCATAATCCACTTTATGGATATAATTATAGGACGCGCGTGGCGTGCGTCTAGCACAGGGTAATAGTATACGAGCCACTTAAACGTATAACTATCATCATCATCATCATCCTGTTTTTAGTTCTAGTTTTTTTTTTCATTTATTTATTTATTTTTTTTTATTCATAACCGCTCATACTCCTCCCATCTCTATCGAATCTTGAAGTTAGTTATATTACAGGCTGCACCTTTTCAAGCTTGATTCCCTCCTTTCCGAACGATTTCTTTCTCATTTTTTTTTTTCATCATATACTGACAAAAATCGATACTTATTTCGAAATAAAGTTCATTCAATTTTTCACCTATATTTTTTATAGTAGGTATACACCAACCTTTTTATACAATTTTCTTCGTGCGAATTGAAATAAGCGGCAAAAAAAGAAAGAAAAGACATAGAAAAAGGTATATATATTTCCGTGGTTTTTGTACACATGGTATATATGTATACATAGGTATATATGCGGAAGGGGGTTGAGCCGCGGTGATTAGTGGGTAAATCTAGCCGGTCGAGTCCTGCGGAACTGATAAGAAGTGTATATATATAAGGTAGTTCGCGTGCGGCCCACATTTACTCCTTTGATTTTCCGCTCCTTCCTTGGCCTTCGGACTTCGCGGACTTCAGACTTGATACTTGAGACCTAGGACTTCGACTCGTTCTTATATATATCCACGAGACGACTTTTACTCAATGCAAAAATCCTACCTACCGCGATCGGCGGACGTAGGTGGCGCGAAGAAGTAGGTATGTATCGACCCGCGGGCGTTTGCCCGCGCTAAGAATAACGCCGAGCTCGCGGGTTAACTTCATTTGCATTTCATATCCTCTATATCTTTCTCTCTTTCTTCTCCATTTTTCTATCTTTATCTATACTTCCATCTCTCTTTTCGGCCCTTAGGCTTACGTCAGACGATCTGCCAACTTCTTCGCCCTCGCGACCTTTAGCCTTTATGTATATATAGTCGCTCTATAATGATCATCCGACCTTCGTCCTATATTATACATGTTTCGAAAAATGTTGCAAAAAATTTTCATATATCTTTTGATTTTTATCTTGAATTATTATTATTATTATTATTATTATTATTATTATTATTATTATTATTAGACACCAGTATCGTTTATCGGTGTAAATATAATTTGGACGGATTGTCAAAACCGTATAAGTGCGTATAACGTATATATTCTGAAAACCTATACCTATATTTGTACGATACTTATATTATAAGCCGCTTAACATCGTTGTATGGATATCTCGATGGAATATAATATCTTAAAACTGCGAAGACAAAAAACAATTCGATAGATAGAAAAGAAAATTTGATCGTTAAAGAAATTCTTTTTTTTTTTTTTTTACGATTTTTTTTTTGGATCGTATAAACTATGTATATATGGACTGTGTCTATAAATATGTTATAGTATATATATATATAACACGTTTTACGGTAATTATACGTTATTTATAATTATAATTAACACCATTGATCATTACGGCAGAGAAGATTTTCCGAGATGCGTTTCGGCGTCGCCTGTTGCTGCTGCTGTATTAGTGCAGTATATATGTGACGTGCAGGTATATGACTTGCGGTTATTAAAATCGCAAGTAAAAAGTAAAAAACAAATTAGAAAAAAAAATAATTAAACTAGTTTCTATACTTCCAGTGTCGCGATGGGATTTATTATAATATATCTTACCTGCACAGCGACGGATATAATGTACCTAATTTCCTATATATATCAGCTACCGTAATGACAAGAATGAAAAATGAATAAAATGCAGTTTCTTGTACCTGAAAGTTTTCTATCGATGAAGAAGACAAAAAAAAGACTATATTTTTCCTGTACAATTATACCGCACATACACGTATACCTGTATCCGGACAAATACCATACGGGGGTATATGTGTGTAATAAGAAATCGTTTCGCGATCGGGACGAAGTTGATTCTCACCTGCGTGGTCGGAGAGGTAGTAAGGTAAGGTAGGTAGGTATGTACTTTTTCGAATGGGTGTAGCGTGTTAGTATGAGGGACAAAGTTATTAATAATCGAGGTGCTGCACATGTAGGTACAGGGACGTTTACCCTGGCTGGACCATTGCAGGGGTCAGTGTCACGTTGGGCTGTTGGAGAGTTCATTGACTGAGTAAGCTAGCCGCGAACGAACCGCGATCGTTGCAGTGCTTGCTGCAGCTGGACCGGTTGGTTGGTCAGCCCTTTTACCTCTCTCGGTTATCCGAGAGCTGAAACGAACTGCAGCAGTGCAGGCGTTGGCTGCTGCTGCTGCTGCTGCTGCTGCTGCTGCTGCTGCTGCACCGGCAAACCGCGGTGCATGCGTGCGTCGTATAAGACACGTCTTGCACCGGCCGTCTTCTTCATGATCATCCTTACGTTGTGTGGTGTTCTGTGTTGTGCAGTGTGCAGTTTGCATCGTGCAGTGTGCCCCAACTCCTTTTAATTTTACACCAGGACAAACCGCCGCAACGCACCTCACCGCACCCTATCCAATATACGTACATATGTATGTATATGTACATATATGCGATGATGGTGATGATGATGATGATGATGATGATGATGATGATGATGATAATTATGACGATGGAGTATCATACCCTGATCCGCGGGAACCCAAGAACTATGGCAACGCCTCACCTCGCTTCACTTTACTTTACCGCGATGGGATCGAGGTGACGAAGTTCTTTGGGCCTCTTCTTTCTTTATTTTTTTGGCGGAAGGATTATTTATAGTCGGATGATTTTATTCGGGGCTAATTAGTATCGGTTTCGATCGGATAATGGCTTTTACTAATTTTAATGAGTCTTCACGTTTCTGGGACTCCACTATAGTTCATATAGTATCCGAGAAATAGATTTTCAGTTTCCATTTCGCCGAATATGAATTAATCGAAAATTTGCAAGATTTTGCATTAGGATGATAGCCATGAAAAATTTCCATATCTATGTCAATCCGAACATTTAATTCTGCGAGAGAAAAATTACAATTTCAATTTCCTAAATCCTCATCGTGGTGCAAAAGCGCCGTAAAAAAATCCCGTTTTCTGGAAGGTTGAGAAATTTCCATTTATTTGTCTAGGAAATAATTTCGAGGAGCTGGGATCCAGGAGATTTTGTAAAAGATACACATTTTTCGTTGCGTGATTGAATTGGGGTGGTTTTTTATTTCATTTTCTTGAATGAATTTGAATCTAGGTAAAATATCGAATGCAAATAAATAGAAAATCAAAAATCAGTGTCAGGCGATAAAATAAAAGAATTAGAAAATTTGAGCAGAATCGGTACAGAATTCGGTCGTGAGGTCAATGACCCTAACCAATCGCGAGGAACCACTTGAAACCGGTTCGCAGTCGTGGCTTACAATGTATGAAATACAAAAACGGTGAGATCTTATTTAACATTTTTGTTAAACGGATTAGAAAGTGAAATACAGGTGCAGGGGATCGAAAAATCTGTCTTTCTTTTTTTTTCTCTTTTTTTCTGGTTAACCTGGAATCTAAATTTACTCTTCGAGTTTTACATATATATTCAATTCGTTTTCGTTGATATTCTCGTTAATTTTTTGAGATAATTTCTAGGAAAAAAAAAATCGAAAAAATGAAGAAAGAAGAAAAAAAAAACGTCTGCGGAAACGAAAAGAAGAATTTTTCCGCTAGCATAAATATCGCGAAATTCTTTCAATGAAAATCTTTATACTCGAAGAATTCGCGGAGGTGACAGTGACTGCCAGGCTAAGCCCCGGGTCCATAGCAGAGATTATAAATAAGCAGTAAATTGAAGAGAACGCGGGCAAGCATTGAACTGATTGGATAAAGACCGACACTCTGTTCAATCGTGCTTGAGGCTCGTCATTCGCTAAGGCGTGCGTAACGCGTTATATGCGCTACTTCGACGTGTGTTTTCTTCTGGTTTTTATCATGCTGAGTATACATAGGTGTATAAAGGTTTGGATTTATACAAGACCGCGAGATTTGCAGATTCTGAATAAAAAAAAAAAATAATCCAAAAAAAAAAAAAACGGGTCAAGCTTAAGTTTTCCAGAAATTAAATGGATACTATCGTGTTATTTTGTGAAATATAGAATTTTGGTCAACATATCTGCCATATAAAAAAACAAAAAAACAATTATAACACTATTTCGAAAATAAATTATGTATTATACTTATATTTTATATTTACCTATATTACATATATGTAGTATTTGATTCTTATATTTCCTTTAACTAGTCACTGCAGCAAGCACCGTATTTCCATCACTGCAGACTATAGAAGCGCTAAATTTACTCCTGAACAAAGAAGGCGCTGTCTTTGGTTTAGCACTTTTGCAAAAACCCTCGGAAACCCGCTTAATCTTTTCTTTTTTTTTTTTTTTTTTTTTTTTAGAAAAACAAAAAAGATCAGCAAAAATTCAACTTCCATTGCGGCTCATTACTCTGCTCAACGACTTCATTATTATACGCGAAGAAATGAAGAGGTGGAGAGAGATTATCTCCTCTTCTTCTTAATACACATTACACATACACATATATAGCTACTAAAAATAATATTTGCATACAGGGAAATTCCTCTCTAAAAAAAGAAAGAAAAAAAAAAACTGAAAAATTAAACAAATCTCTGAAAGCGTTTTAATACAGTGTGAAGAATTTTTGGTTTCGTTTTTTTTTTTATTTCGTTCAGAAAATATTTTTCCTGGTGCGTATTTAACGAAATCCTTATTTTTATAATCCATGTAGATGAATATCCTCTAAATTGAACGACTATTTTTTTTTTAAATTTATATTTTGAGCTGAAATTTCTAGGATGTCATTTTTTTGTGTATAAGAACAATTGAAAGAACAAAAATTAATACGATTTTTGACCATTTTTGGAATTTTAAAAATTCGTGAGAGACCCCTAAAGATTTTTTAATTGATCTAGAATTTGGGGAGGGATCCTCGAATGAAAAAAACTAAAAAAATTTTATACGAGACTCAAAATCAAAAAAAATAATCGGTCAAAATGAGTCGCCCTGGTATACATTCATGTATAATATGGTAGAATCATTTCGAAAACCAATGCGATATATTTAATATTCAATCGCATCGGCCCAATTCTTGAATTGATTATTCTTCGATTTTTGTCTATACCTACAGTACCTACAATTATATATATATATACGTGTATAAGTTAAAAATTCTTCATATCGTAAGAAACTAATCTTAGTTTATTTATTTATTTATTTATGGACGTATATGTATATACGTACAGGTATAGGTATAGATTATAGATAAATGAAGAAAAATTCATTCCCATATAAAATATGTTATCGTATCATATGGATCTTGGTAAAGGTATATAAGGTTTACCGCGGTATATAAACCTCAAACCTAATACCTTATACCTTAATACCTTATACTTGGTATGGTGTAGGTATATCTCGCTGCGGGATATTGGTCGACGTTGATTTTCCATAAATGCAATGCTAATTAGCCTGCCACTTACACGCTCTCGGCACGACGAACGTACGCGTCGTCGACTCGAGGCAACCTCCTATGGGAAAACCTGATTTTATCTCTCTGGAATGTTAATTTATTTTTAGTTTGACTTGCATGAATTCGACCTTCCCCTAGGCAACTTCCTATTGGTCGAAAACTATCCCAGAGACAACAGTATATATATTCAAAAATAGATATACAGGTTTAAGGCTGCATACTTGCCCTCGTTACTTATTTATTCAAAAACTGCATACGAAAAATGAAAGATAAAAAAAATAAAAAAAAAGAAACGAAAGGGGCCAGTAAACATTTTTCAACTATATTATCAGCTCTTCAGCTTCTTCTTCTTCTTCTTCTTTTTTTGTTTTCTTCTTCTCTATTCAGGATCTGGATATAAACCACTGTCGTAAAAGCAACGCGAAGCAGGCTGATTCGATGAAAGACGAGGGGCCCACGGGTACTCAAGTATCCTACAAAAAGCACGAGACACGATGCAACTGCAACCCAACAGCAGTAGCAACAGCGACAGCAGTATGCCTCGACTCGGGTACTATGCACAGCCTGCAACGACTTCGTCATTCAAACGTCGGCTTATACTCTTTTTATTTACTTACTTAATTTTTTTTTTGGTTCCTTTTCTTTTTCACTTTCTTCTCTCAAAAAAATTCACCCTTTTTCTTCTTTTTTCGGTTTTCTTCATTTTAGTCAAAAACAAAAAATATTGATAAAAATTCGGATACCTAATATCGATAATCGGGTGAAGAAGAAGAAGCTAGCGGAGTAAAGATGCGGTGTCGCAAGTCGTACGCGTGGCGCAATCCTCCAACCGATCGTGACAAACTCGATCAGACAGTTTTTCTCGCTTTTTATATACTTTACTAGCCGACAGCGTCCAGACGACGTATCGATCACCGAGATCGAGATAGGTAAGTAAATATTCCAGACCTATTCCTTTCTCTCTTTCTCCTTCTCTCTCCCTTTCTCTATCTCTCTCTCTCTATCTCCACACTTGATACATAATGTAAAATTTTTTGTTAAAGATGCAGCCAAGCTCAGACAGGCAGGATCTGATGTCATCTGGCATACGTAACCCTCTCCAACCCTGTAATACTCGCGGTGCATCTCACTTTACTGATATATAAATCCAACTAGACGATTTATGAACCATATTACTATTTTTATATAAATTTATTTACACAATTTCTGTACGGTGAAAAGATAAATAACAATATCCAAGTGTATATAGAAATTATTGATTTTTGGTTAAACTGAAAGAGAAAGGGGGCTAAATAAGAAAAATAAAAAAAAATTTTCACCAAAGAATGGGTATATACCTACCTACACGAGAAATTATTGGTATGGTTGTATTACAACACACGCGGAATCCCGTGTTTTAGTCGTAAAACTAAACACGCGAGCAGTGGGAGTGCCGTAGGTATAATATGTAAACCGTCCGATGGTCAGCTGGGTATAATAGGCGTAAATATTACAGTTTTCAAACTGCCATGATTTTACAAATAAATAAAACGATACGAATATGGTAAATTTTCACTGGGAATTATACACCGTTATCGCGAGTTTATATATACATATAGAAAGCAAGGACTGAGTATAGAAATAAGAAGATTCGTAGTTCAAACAAAACAAGGACAAAAAAAAAATCCTACAGAAATGAGAAGATAGATAACGAAATTTCCTATTTAGGTTTTTCCTAATCCGCGTAAACTGCCAGCATATATTCGTTAGTTTAACGATAAGTTGGTATATATATATAGTATATAAATAATATATATCTTTTGTATCTAATCTGTTGAAAAATAGTCGGACAAAACAATATTCGACGGTAATTCCCCTCAGCCCCTATATCTACATACCAACCGTAATTTAGGTTTATCGGTTTCATCGGAACTATCTCCGGTTCAGAAAGTGCAGCAGAGTTGGTTTAGGATCTATTCATAAAGTACCTGCGGAGGTTTCATGCGTATACGTATACGGTATACGTTTACAGACGTGCATCGATGTGTGTTACATGCTTCACCACTTCGTCAAGTACAAACAAACACACGTATGTATCTAGGTACGTACATACATACCTTGTTACTTTGATAGCTCACACGGTGAACTGCACCGTTATTTTCTCCCTCTCTTTCTCTTTCTCTTTCTCTTTCTCTTTCTCTTTCTCTTTCTCTTTCTCTTTCTCTTTTCTCCGCATTCTTATTGCCTACTATAGACTATAGACTATGGAGTATAGACTACGGCAATGTGCAGTACACAATTACAGTATAGATCCAATCTTGCAAGGATATAGTCATACGGGTATGTTCCAGACGTATAGAGGTAATATATTTTCCGCTTTTTATCTCCACTGAAACAAGAAGGAGAAAAAGGACGAGAAACGAAAGGGAGGAAGAGAGATGAGAGTTCGTAACTGGCAGCTGAAGGTGACGGTGGTTATTTCCTATGATTAACGTTAAAATGATTAAAGGACTGTAACAAAAAACGAAAAGAAAAGAAAAGAAAAAAGAAGCACTTACATACAGAAGTGGAATTTCTCGTTTTTTGTCATCGAAAAAGAAAAAAGGAATTTTTTTTTTTTTTGTTTCATTGGATTCAGTTTCGAAAGAGAAGCTTATATATAGGCTTATATATCTATCAGAGACTTATCTCTCTCTCTCTCTCTCTCTCTTTCCATTGACAATCTCTGCTCTCTGCTGCATACCCGATAAGTTATATCCTATGTACACTATAGTCAGCGCAATGTATAAGCGATCGACCTTTGACGCATCAGACTTTGATCCACACGGTCTATACGAGCACATAAATACTCGAATAATAAAGAAACTTGTCGAAGAATTATTATAGTCTCTCTTATCTTCCTTTATCCTGCAGAATGTAATTATATATTGCACATATGTATAGGCATGCGTCATGTATATATCTATACATACGAAAAAGATGAAAAAATAAAATTTTGTGACTACTTTTTAATAGAACCAAAAATTGAGGAACATGAAAATGCGTCGAGGTGCTTTTCTTGGTTTTTGTTAACGTAAGAAACCGATTCCGAAGACACCTTATTTCAGAGAACCGTATACGTGAATGTATCAAGATAGGCGTATGCGATGACGAAAAGGACTGGGGTTAACCCTGAAGGGTAGGGACAACGACGATAAAATCATTTTATTATACCTACTCGCTACTGCAACAGTGTGAATAAAAAACTAAAGATTTATAACATACTTTCACGGGGTTCTTGTGTGGTAGGTATATAAAGTTTTGAAAAGGATAACGTCAGCGGAAATCTCCATACATCTTTGCTGCTGCTGCTGCTTGACCCTTTATTATATAGGCATGCCGGGGCAAAAGACTTCACTTGTCCTGCAGCATTAAATTATACAGAAATAAAAATATGTATAACTTCGCCGAGGGAATAAAGTATGAAGCAAAAGAAGAATCTCGAAAATTTTTATATAACGTTCTTTTCAAATTTATTCAAAAACGAGAAACGCACGAATTCGGTATAAATCGATTTATTAATTGGACGATTAATTAACTAATCGGCGAGAGATCGGAGTTTTAAATGTATAAAATTTCGGCAACCCTGAGTAGCCCGGCTCGTCGAAGGGGAACTAATTAAGGAAGAGTCATATACCTTTGCCTGCAAACTCGTTATATTTAGTTACGGGCATCGGATGGCCTCTATCTCAGATCTCGTACAGTGCCTTGACTCGAACTCGCGGCTGACGCGAGGCTGGGGTGCTGGCCAGGGGGTTGTTTAATGCTGTGCTATCACACCATGTAGCGTGACTGTCCAACCCGGGCATGTACGTATACGGTTTTCTTTTTCTTTCTTTTTTTTCTCTTTCTCTTTCTTTTTTTTTTTTATGCATAGCCTACAGTCGACATATTATACATACAGAGATTAATACGAAGGAAAAGTATTTAGAAAAGGTAAGTTTTACTTCCTGTATGTAGATTGATTATCGAGTATGTGATTCGCAAAATACGTTCACGCTAAAAATCGGACGATTTGAAATTTTGATTAAAAATTTATAGAAATTGCTATATTTTGCAGGATTTCAAATCCTGCTTCTTTAAGACTTTTTTTAAATCCAGGTTCTAGCCTTTTATAAGATAAATCGTCTAATCAATTTGATGTTGAGTTAAAACACAAAAATGATATTGCAAAAATTGAATTTGATCTAGTTTTAAAAATTCTTGGTAATGAACTAATGTTAGATATTTTCTATTTTAGAATTAGGGGGCAGGGGGAAGTTGGGTGTACGTATACGTGTATTTGTACCTGTTGTATAGATACTGCACGATTCTTTTATATACTAACAGTGCTAACACCCTTCGGGGTGCGGCTCAATCAATTACCTACAGTCTAGGGCGCGGTCGGTTGTCCACGAGTCCTGCACGAGTCCACTATTCGTCCACTCTGTTCGTCGTCGTCGTCGTCGTCGTCGTCGTCGTCGTTAGTTCCTCACCTTGCATGGCAACAGCTCTCAGCTCCCTCGAGGGGCGAGGACTTACCTTATAGTATACCTATATGCGATATACGATACACGATATACTGCAAGCTTCATGCAATCATTTTGTATTATAATACCTTCGTGTAAATTTTGTATAGAACTTGAATAAAATTAAGAAAAATATTGTTAATTAAAATTTTTGTTTTTTTTTTTGTTTTTTGATAAAATAGAAAAATTGAAGAAACGTAAGAAAATTTTTTTTTTCCGTTCATTAAATTTTTACATAAAATATTAACTCCCGATTTTCGATTTGGAGAAACTAAATTTACACGCAAGAAAAAAATTATATATATACCTATATAATATACATAAAATGCATCAAAAATTTATTTATTTTTACTCTCCCTCTATCTCTCGTTTCTCTTATCTAACTTTGGGCGATTGGAAATGGCAATATCGAGGTAGAAAGATAGGAAGTATATATGCATATGTACTAGTGTGGCTTGTGACTTTGCGGTTGACGCTATTTGCGTAACTATATATAAAGAATGTTGTTTCTTTTTCCCTCTCTCTCTCTCTCTTTTCGTTTTTAATATTTTTTTTTTTTTTTTGTCATTTTTTAATTTTTTTTTTTTTCTATTATCTACGTTACAGCTAAAAGATTCCGAGCCCTCGTATAACGGTGAAGCATGGACAAGTGAGCAAGTGACAAGTGTGTAATATATACCTATATACCTATATTGGCGCACAAATTTAAGTACCTATATAATATAAGAGTCGAGATAATGTTGAGCTTTTAACGATAGTTCAGATTATGCTCAGACGTTCAGACAGCCCTTTTTTAGTTCTTGTATTTTACACTGAAGATAAAAATAAAAAAAACAAAAATAATAAAAATTGAAGGAAAATTTGAAAAAAACGAAGAAGTTTATGGAATTCGGACCATTTACAATTTTTTTTTTTTTTACTGTTTTTACAATCTTTTACCGTTTTTATTTTTTAAGTTCTTATTTAGTTTCGTTTCCGCACTATATATCGACAAAATCGAAAATAATAAAGGGGTTTGAAACCTGCTCTGCTGAACAAAAAATCATAGAATTAAATTAACAATTCAGCGAAATATGACTATGTAATAATATACAATTCCACACGTGTACGTACCCCACGTGCGGGGTCGAGGGCGCAGGATATGACCAATAACACAATTGTTTGATCGATTCCGCGGAGCATAAAGAGACCAGCTATTCTATATGTATACAGGATTTTAAAAACCTTTCGATATGTCGAAAGAAAAGAATAGAAGAAAAAAAAAACCGTAAAAGTGACGTAAAAAAAAAATATATATATACATATATATAAACATTTTTTCAAAACTGTACGCATAAGATATACATACAAAATATGTTTAAAAATGAAATTTTTTGCCCGTATTTCGTTTTTATTTTTTTTTTTCAAATCAAATTTGGTGGTTTTTTTTTTTTTTACACATCACGTAGATTTCAGACTTAGATATGTATACGCGTTATATATCGTACGAAAAACAGTATACATAGACTTATGTGTATATACCTATGTCATTATAATATAGTGCAGGCTGCAGGTTTATTATATAGCATAACTTAACTAAAACTGAGCAGTGTGTCTCGTTGATGGTCTGACTGAATTTTCGTGTATTTCGTCCGTGCCTTAGTTTTTTGTTTTTCTTCTTCTATTTTTTTTTTTTAATATTTTTTTTGCTTTTTTCTCTTTCATTTCTCTCTCGCTTTGGCCGGCTTGATTTACTTGAAACAAGTGTCACCTATATTTAGACACCGCGATGTTGGCTAGCCAACACCGACTCATTGCTACTGTATACTAAGAATCAGTGGAAAATGAAAAGAAAAAAAAAAAAGAAAAAATTGAGAAAAGAAAGAGAGTGAGAGTGAGAGTAAAGGAAATAAAAAAAAAACTGAACCAAAGAATTAACGGAAGAAGTTAATAGGAACGGATACAGGAATGTAAATCCATCGAATTAATATCAAAGCGTCTTAAAATCCCGAAAATTAGTTCGAACGGAATATAATTGAAAAAAAAAAAAAAAAATAGATCGAAAAACCAAAAACAAAAAAAATAGAATATGAAAGAAGGAAGGTAAAACCGGAATTGATGAATAGATTATAATTAGGAATTTGACGTGGAAAGAAAAATTGAATATAAAAAAGCAAAAGAAAAAGAGAAAGGAAAAAAAGGAAATATTCATATTCGAGGTTTTTTGAATTTACAAATTTGTTAAGAAGAAAAAATAAAATCCAATTTTGCGAGAAAACGAAGAAATAAGATTAGAGACATTTTAATTTGATTGTTAAAAATTTTGTGCTATTATATGTATAGGTGTAGCGAGATAGGTGGATAGACGTGCCTCGCGCGTCTCGTCTCGTTGCGGCGCGGTGCGGTGCGGTACGTACCGTACGGGCGTTTAACGGCGGAGAATCGTGTTAAGCCACACATGCGCCGACATCTGTTAATCAAATACAAGTGTCATTCGGTTTTCGCTTATACTTACTTACTTACTTACATACTTACTTACTTACTTATTTACTTACTTTACGTTTACTTTCCACATTGTGAGAACAGAAAGAAGAAGAATAGGAATAAAAAGGAGAAGAGGAAGAAGCAGTAGCAACGGCATCAACGAAACGAATAACCAACATATTATGTACACCTTATATATATATACCAAAGAATTTGAATAAAAATATTCCTTTTATTTGCACATTTATTTATTTTATTTTTTTTATCTTTTATAGGTTTACATATGTATAATATATATTATATATTCAATAGAATTAAAAATTCTACTTATATATACCTACCTACACATACTTCTACCTATATACTATGTACATTATATTATAAAAAAAAAAGAAGTTTTTATGAAAATTGTACACAATTAATGATAATATTAATAATAATGATGATGATGATGACGATTAAAGATACGGTATATAGAATTCTTACCAATATTACAAGAATTGGGAAACCGTTTGCTCATTGCTGTTATATAGTCAGTCACGTGAAAGACGCGTATGTTACAAGATACATAGGTATAAGGTATACGTATATATTTATATGTATAGGATATATTGGAGAGGAATCGTCGTTGGGCAGCTGGTCAAACAACTAACTAGCACGGTATAAGCGTATATGAGGCTGCTGCACCAACATAAACGTAGCATATATATATACCTACAATATACATATATATATTCTATATAGCAGCAGCAACGTGTATGCCCAACCCAAAAGAGATGCCGAGCATACATACATACGTGTATATATTCACGAATATTGTAAGTGATATAATGAGCCTCGTTTTGAATGAAGCAAAAAAAAAAATATATATATATATATGTATATGTTAAATTGAAAAATTGAAAAAAAAAAATTATTTTTCATTTATTAATCCCATAACGTGTATAATCATCGTAGCCATGATATTATAATTGAACACTGTACAGCGGGACTAACGAACTGTAAAACTATCTCACTTTACGCACATCATATATAAGCGTAGGACTTTAACATCCAGACGTAGGTAGGTACACGTAAAGGTATATACCTGTATGTATATAGATAAGCGAGTTTATATGCCTGTATTGCAGAAGTAAATTAAGGTAAGAAAAAAAAGAAAAGAAAGAAAAAAAAAAAAAGTCAACTTGATCGCTATCTGCAGGTAGACTCGTTATCTATTACGGTCGCGAGTCCGATATGCGTATACCTACGTATACACGTATCCATACATATGTGTGCAAAAATATTCTCAAGGATGGAGAATCTCTTTAAAATTTTTATTTTATTTTATTTTATTATTTTTCATATATAAATTTCATTCCGTTTACAGATTTTTGCTTCTAGCCGCACTGCAATTGGGAAACCAGAGACTTAATTAAAGCACAAATTAATAAAGACTCCACGCGATAATCTCTTCTGAAAATTTCACTTATGAAAAAATTAGTGTATTAAAAAGAAAAAAAAAAAAAAAGCGCAAGGACAATCATTTTTACGAGCTGAAGAAGAGCTCATCGTCGGACTAACAACCTCCTATATATATAGGTATAGGTATATTATATATATATACATGGACAGTTGTCGTACGTCGAGACTCGCCTCTATACTGCGGTCTGGGGGTCAGCCGGCTGGTCGTCGCCGAGCGCCATGACTTCTGGCATTATAAAACGGCTAGTAAGAATGTGAACTTTCCAATACGTAATAAATCGAGAAGGCAAGCAAGCAACCAGCCAACTATATAGGTAGAAGTAGGTACGTACGTGTACTACCTCTAGGTACATACAAGCAGCGGGCTTTAGTAGTAAGCGATCACGGAGCGAGACTGAAAACTGAAGAGAATGTGTCGATCGGATACACGCTAATATACACAAATCTATTATGTGTAAATAATCATTATGCATCAATTTGTCACTACATAAAAATTCCTCAATACAAATTTTAGATTATTATGTAGCTTTATGCATGTACATAATAAATACGTAATTTTTACTTTGAATATATACTCGTTTTATATCGAAAGTTTCCTCTCTCTCTCTCTCTCTCTCTCTCTCTCTCGTGAGAGTGTAATCCTCCAGCAACTCTCGTCACGCCTCGAAACATCGATCGAAACTATACCCACACAGCTAAACTTCATTCACTCTAAACATTAATATACAGATAGGTGAAATCAACTGTAAAATAAAATTTCTGGCACGCGCTGGTCTTATATTAACGAATAAAAACCAAAAAAAGAAAAGGGCAGAGTTTTTTTTTTTTGCAATTCTGTTCGTATTATACATATATTATATACATGTATGTATGTACATTGAATCGGTTATAATTGCGAATGATCTGAAACGATTCAACTAATGGATTCTCTGTACTGTAAATGAGAGAAAGGAATGACAACTGATGGTATAAAAATAGTCCCGATTCCTCGCTGCGTCGAGTGTAGAGACACACTCGTGTCGGTCCAGTCCAGTCCAGTTGCCTTCCGTGACTCGTAAAATAAAATGTCGCGCGAGGGCGTCCGCCCATCCGCTAACCTCCCACGCGAACTGTTCCGCTGTTTGCTATCCCGTGTTACATACATACTTACTTACTTACTTACGCTTATACGCGTGACTAGACTCAAGTCGACGAATCTATTTTCTACAAATTGCATTGGAGTCGACGAGAGTTAGAAAGGGGGGATAGAAACTAGTCTGGTAATAAAACGAACGAAAAAAAAAGAGACTGATAATTGTTCTCGTTTTTTTTATTTTTTATTCTTCTTTCTTGTATGTTTTACTCAATTGTCGAGAACTTTTCAAACGATAAATATAATGGAATGATTATATCGGGATTATTTTTCCGTTATATGGTCCGCGTTTCAATATCGCCTAAACTTAGCAGAGTCTTAACATTGAAGACAAGAGTTAACCTAGGTATATTATAGAGACCGGAGGAATTATGAACGCCGGTTTTCTTACCGGCAGGGGGTGGGCAGACCCCCGGAGCTTGCGCGCATGTGGCTCACACGTGTTTCCCTAGGGACGCGCTCTGGGACTAAGGAATAAGAGAGGGAGGAAGGGAAGGAATGAGAGTGAGGAACCGACAGCGTTACAAAAACCGAAACTCTTTCTCCTTCTCTTTCTCTTTCTCTTTCTCTTTATCCTCGACACGTGTGGCTGCAGGCAGCCTGCATGCATGTAAACCCTGAACTGCACCGTTCCATATGTATACGGACAATGTTCCTTAATTGTACATATCTATACTAATATCCAGCAGCACTATATGGTCTAAGTGTGGACTAACGAACGAATAAGAGACTCTTCCTAATTCCCTTATTAGATGACGACGAAGAGTTTACGATTGGTTAAATTTATTTATACACATGTATGATATTTCGGAGCCTATAATACATACAAACGATAAATATTGCTGTTTTATTTTTATTTTCTTCAAAAATAAAACTGCACGCAATGTGAACATATGTGTGTATAATGTAATATAATATTAAGGTGTATGTATGTACAATTAAGGAAAAAAATGAATGTCGTTTACTGTATTAAAGCGTTGGCAGAACTCGCAGCTGCGTCCATATTTTTAAGACTTTATAGTAGGTAGGTATAGTCAGGGTAGAGACCGCGTGCGCGGTGTAATATAACGCGAACCGAACGAAACGAAACGGAATGGATCGGTTGGAATCCAAAGATTATCGTGGCATCCGTCTACGTGGAGTTTGCAAACGACTATTTTCCGGCGTTCTAGAAACCGGCGTAGACAGCTACGTCAATATTTAATATCCAGCTGAACAGCTTGACGTAGGAATTTAAATTCTAGTTTCACTCTTTTGCCTTAATACCTACTTTCACGAGGTTTCTTATTATAATTTTTACACCCATCTTCCATTAATTTATTCATGCGCAAACATTTTCGCTTTTTAGTTTTTTATTTATTTTTTTGAATTTTATATTATAATTTTATCTTCCATGGACAGAAAAACTGTATACATAAAACGCGTATCTACAAATATGTTATCATTAGCTACTCGGTAAACGAAGATCTTTGCGTTTGACTCGGTTATAAGACGGTCTAATTAATTCCAAATTTTGAATAAGCAAATATACATATACAAAAAAAATACAATAAATTAAAAAAACATTTTCTCTAGTTAAAAAAAAAAAATAAAAAATCGTTCTATGCTATACACGTGCATATAATTTATGTTAACCAAACGGGGAACCAATTCTCACGTCAATTAACGACTATAATACACCGCGGCGCGTCGGAAATTCCGGAAGTAGAGATCGCAGCGATTGGACCTAAGCGTACACATATATAATATATTATAAGCTTAATGTTCATCACTGTAAATAAGCTGTACAAATTTTTTATCACATATAAATATTATATGTATATTAGGTATTCTTCGGTAATGAAAATTTGTACAACAAAATTAAATATTATTATTATAAGTATACATATAATTAATTTCAAGTCATAAAATCTCTCGAAAACTTTGGAAAAAGTAGACATTTTTAATAAAAAAATATATATTATATAAATGTATATGTAACTAAACCTGAATATCGACTCGAAACTAAAATCAAACTAAATAAAAAGATGAATGAAAGATGAAAAAAAGAAAAATATTTAAATTTAAAAAAAATAACGTCAGTCGAATCTCTCGGACGTTCTCGAACCGTTCAGCCATCTTGATCACTGCGCCAGGACCGATAACCGTCCGTCCGTCCGTCCGTCCGTCCGGCGACCGTATACACATATAGGTATACTATATATGCGGATGGTGAGTAAGTGAGTAAGTATATATGTATATACGTGGCAGAAGAAGAAGAAGAAGAAGAAGAAGAAGAAGAAGAAGAAGAAGAAGAAGAAGAAGAAAAAGTAAAATAAGTAGAAGAACAAGAATAAGAGGAAGAGGTAGGAGCTTATAGCTAACGGTATAGAAAAAGTTTTAAATTAAGCAGAGCTGTTCTCGAGCTCACCGCTCGAACCGCGTATAGTGCGGGCAGCTGTCGCCTGTTTGTTTTCCCTAGGCTTATAGAGATATATGTAGTACCTATGCGACCCAAGGCAAGCGTTGTAAATGAATAATTGAGCTCTTTTTTTTATTATAAGTTATATATAGTATAATATATGTATGTATATATACCTATGTAGAAATAAAAAATATATATTAGTACCGAAAAAATTTATTTTATGCAACTTTTTCACACATACGAGAGAGAGAAAGAAAAAGAGACATAGAAGAGGTGCGGATATAATTCGATATCTGAGGGAAGATTCAGAGATTGATTTTATACATATGCGATATAGAACGAGGAAATGAGATCGGAATCAACGAACGAACGAATATTATAATAGAATAGAATAGAATAAAAAAGAATGGAATAAAATAAAATACTAAACGAACGAAAACACGAACGAACGAACGAACGAACGATCCTCCTCCCGGAAGAAAAATGTGTCTGCGCGGAACCTTTTGCTTTGTCGTTAAAATTAGACGATCTTTTCTTAGCGTATAGGTATAGGTATAACGTAAAATAGAACCCTGGCAAACTGAAATTAAATACGATCAGGGTTATAACATTTAACATATTGAGTCAGCGTGTGGTACATTTATACAAGAAAATTTGAAAAGAGAAGAAAAAGAATAAAAAAAAAAAAAAAACTACAAGAAAACGGAAAGAAAGTAATAAATTAGAAAGTAAAGCGAATATTAAAACAAGTCGTCGAAAAAAGGGGGTAAAAAAATATTCAAACAAATAGCCTGGTTCTCCGCAATATTAATAATAAAAATAATGAATGAACAATTTTTATTTTTTTCTAATCTCCGTCTATAATTTACGTTAATTTCTCTTTGATTTATCATTGTACGTAGTACAACATATGTATGTGAAGTCGTGTAGGTATATAATACACCCTGAGTTTACAAAAAAGGAAGAAAAAAAAACAAAAAAAACGTTGGTTTAACACCTCCTTCAGAGTAGGTATACCTATATAGGTATATATAATACACGTACGTATGTATGTATGTACATACATGTAAATAAATCATCTCTACGAACAAGATACGTAATTTTCAGGATCATAGATAAGGTTGACAACTACTAGTAGTGCGTTACTTGCTGTATTAAATATAATAAAAACGTTGTTCTACCGCTGTAAGTAAGCATAAGTTGACTGCTGGAGGGGGACCCCTCGAGTTATAATATAGGTATGTTTAATGTGTGGTACGCGGCTGTACCTGTACGTTTATTTTTATTCACATTTTATATTATATTATATTATATAATATTATATTATATCTCGTCTTCATCTCTATATAGGTATATGTATACGCTACAAATTCCCTCTAGCTGTCCGTCTCTCTCTCTCTCTCTCTCTCTCTCTCTCGCACTCCAAGTTAGCTACCCAAAAAATCAAGACGAGACGACAACGACGACTGACTCCTGGCTGCAGCCATGAGCCATCGTGGCGAGCGAATGCGAGACCCACGCGGTGCTATTTCACACGACATTATAGACATTCCTTTAGGCTGACAGCTGACAGTCGACGATTCATTTATTCACAAACTAATTATGTAATTAAATATATAAATTGATTAATTAATGTAATTTACATTGTTTATGGATTTTAGTTTGTTCATTTTTATAAGAAACTTTATATCGACGTGTTTAAAAGAACATAAAACACAAAATAAAGAACTGTGTTACAGGTTTACGCTGTATAATTACAACGAGTAGAGCATAAAATTTAGAGAGAAAAAAAAAAAAGAAAGCTAATAGACCGCGACGTCGCTAATTACATAATTCGTGACAATTTTTATCGCGGAACCGCGGTTTAAAGTAGTCAGCTCTTTGCGGGGCGTATCCAAACATATATCTATATAGCTATGTGTACATAGGTATACTTTATATACATATACACATGTAATATATACATGTGTGGATATTTTTTACTTTTCTTATTACAATGCGATGATTTCTTCTTCTTCTTCTTTCGATTACTATATTAATTTTATTTTGATTTATTTCTTTATTCATTTTTCAGTTTGAGTAAGTACCTCCGAAGTTCTACATATTTAGTATATTCACAGGTACGTCAGTGACCAGGTTTCGACTTTAGTTCTAGTAATTTTTATTTTTTTTCTTAATTCTTTGTTTTTGGTTTTTAATCAAATTAGAGTTGCAGCAGAAGATCCAGATCCAGCAGTATATACAAGAGTATGTATGTACACACGTACATACGTATACATAGATGTACAATTATATTGTAGATTGTTATATTGTTGATATCGGAATTCTGACGACATCTTTACCTGACAGTATTAGAAGATCAATTTCAATCTAATGCTGCCCGGTAAGATGTGAACAGATAATCCGGCCACAGGTATATGCATCTCATCTCATCAAACATCTCCAGTTCCTGTAGGTAGATATAGCGATATGTATAGTCAAATATACAAATTCCTCATCTTCGTTGAAATCGGAAAAGTTTGAACAAAAACTTTCGCCCATTATTTTTGGCATTTTTTTGTAAAATGCCAAAAATGAATAAATATAAACGAGTGAATATAATATATATATAAAGAATCCCGAATCTGAAATCCTGAATCCAC
>OX451208.1:32930634-33094279 GCA_949628255.1 Macrophya alboannulata
AAAAGAAGAAGAAGAAGAAGAAGAAAAGAGAAGAAGAAGAAGAGAAGAAGAAGAAGAAGAAGAAGAAAAGAAGGAAGAAGAAAGAGAAGAAGAAGAAGAAGAAGAAGAAGAAGAAGAAGAAGAAGAAGAAGAAGAAGGAAGAAGAAGAAGAAGAAGAAGAAGAAGAAGAAGAAGAAGAAGAAGAAGAAGAGAAGAAGAAGAAGAAGAAGAAGAGAAGAAGAAGAAGAAGAAGAAGGAAGAAGAAGAAGAAGAAGAAGAAGGAAGAAGAAGAAGAAGAAGAAGAAGAAGAAGAAGAAGAAGAAGAAGAAGAAGAAGAAGAAGAAGAAGAAGAAGAAGAGAGAAGAAGAAGAAGAAGAAGAAGAAGAAGAAGAAGAAGAAGAAGAAGAGAAGAAGAAGAAGAAGAAGAAGAAGAAGAAGAAGAAGAAGAAGAAGAAGAAGAGAAGAAGAAGAAGAAGAAGAAGAAGAAGAAGAAGAAGAAGAAGAAGAAGAAGAAGAAGAAGAAGAAGAAGAAGAAGAAGAAGAAGAGAAGAAGAAGAAGAAGAAGAAGAAGAAGAAGAAGAAGAAGAAGAAGAAGAAGAAGAAGAGAAGAAGAAGAAGAAGAAGAAGAAGAAGAAGAAGAAGAAAGAAGAAGAAGAAGAAGAAGAAGAAGAAGAAGAAGAAGAAGAAGAAGAAGAAGAAGAAGAAGAAGAAGAAGAAGAAGAAGAAGAAGAAGAAGAAGAAGAAGAAGAAGAAGAAGAAGAAGAAGAAGAAGAAGAAGAAGAAGAAGAAGAAGAAGAAGAAGAAGAAGAAGAAGAAGAAGAAGAAGAAGAAGAAGAAGAAGAAGAAGAAGAAGAAGAAGAAGAAGAAGACAACGTTAGACAGACTAGATTCACGTATAATGTACATATAATATACCTATTTAATATGTACAATATGTACGTATATAAATATCCTCGACGAGCTAGATTTAATCTCGTTAATGATATAATTCGTTAATAATCAGATCATAAAACTTCTTTGATAAGTGTTTTTTTTTTCTAATTTAATTTAATATAATCTATTTATATTATGTATTTCTTCAGTGACGTAGTTTTGTTGAATTTTTTTTTTTTTTGCAATTTCAGATCAAAGACTCCTGAGGTTTACGCCGTTACGTAAGCGCGGGGAGAAAACAAAAAATAGAAAGAAAAAAAGAATTTTTCTTTTTTTTTTTTTTTTCTTTTACCGGAAAAATTTCGTGACGAATTTACAATGTTAGGATTTATATACGTATATACATAGGTATACATATATATATATATATATATATATATAAGGATGGTGTTCAGTCGGAACGACAGATTTATGCATATGATATATACCTAGACGATTGAGAAACTATCCCAGCGATAAGAACGTACGGAGGAACACACGCTTCAATATATCTGAATTCTCGAAACGAAACGGGTAGTTAGAAATATCTACGAGTTTAGTAAAAATAACTTGACAATATTACCATACAATATAATTATGTGAGAAAAAAAAATAATTCTCCTTCTAATTATTCTTCTCCTTCTGTTTCTTTTAATAAGGAAGAAAAAAAAAAAAAAAAAATTCAAAGATGTGAAAAATAATTGTAGCAGATCAGATTTTATTTTCTAATTTTCTTCTAATTTCGTATATTTCATATTCTCGGAAACACAGAAACGAAGAAGGGATGAAAAGAAGAATAAGAATAAGAAAAGGATGAAGAGGCAGAAGAAAAAAGGAAAACGACATTGAAAGAGCTCGAAAAAACATGTGCGGGCCCTCTACACGGAGCCGCGAGCTCCGGTAATGGGAAGACTACAAAGTGCAGTTAGGGTGCAGCCCTAAATCCACACACTAAAATTAGGTGGTATTTTAACCGTAAAGTTCACCGTTTAAGCAGCGGCATCGGCATCAGCCACAGCCACAGCAGCAGCATTACCAGTAGCTGCTGCAGTAGCCGGTGGAAAGCGCGGAACGGAAGAGCTGATTATTAGCCGTTCGTATACACGCACGCATATCTCGATGTCTAGTGAAGTAGGTATTATACCTATACTTATACCATAATTAGATCCCGTTTATATTCAGCGTTAAAATTAAAGTACAGGCCAAACGATAATTCAAATGAACCTGAATGAAAAAAGAAGAGAAAGCAAACAGAATGAACAAAAAAAAAAATACACTCACGAATCTTTTACGATTACCGATTAGTCAGTTAAAAGAATTTATGTTTCTTCCCAAAAGCGCGATCTTAATTATATGCATGTACAGTCGTCGAATATTATACATACATATGTGTATATACATCATACATATAAGCGTACATATTTAGTTGGAGGGGTAATTTAATTAGTTCCCAACTCCGGACGAAATGTGATAATAGAATGACCGCAACGGAGGCTATACAATATACCTATGTATGAGCGTGTGCATGTATGTATATGTAGGTGTAACGAAAGGTCGGCTTTTGTTGGTAGAGGATAAGAAAAAGAAGAATAAAAAGAATTTAAAAAAAAAAAAAAAATCGAACGAAAGGAAGAAAGAGAGAGACAGAGAGAGCGAGTGATATCAAGAAAGAAAAGAAAAGAACAATGGGTACAAGTTGTTACAAGTACTACACTCCGATATACATAGGTATAAAGATATGTGGGCATAAAGATATGCGGTTAAATTTTATATATAATATGCATACATGTAATAAGTCAACAATATAAGAAATTTGATTTCATACTTCTCTGTAATAATACAAGAAAAACAAAATTAAAAAAAAAAAATCAAAAAACTCCGAAGAAAAAGAAAGAAAAGATTCCGTTTTCAATTCAAGCGAGTGTAATTAGATAGTTTTAAACACTTTCTAAAATTTTTATATACATATAGGTATGTATAGGTTTATATACCAATCGTGCGATACCGAAAATCGACTAACTAAGTTACGTAATTATGTTTGATTTATCGCTCAACGATCGTCCCCGTCCTCGTCCCCGTCGATGGTTGTTAACGATAATTGGACAGGAGATTATATTCTTAATATAAGTTAGATCACCTGTGTTATGTATTAAACAAATAATGATAATAATAATAATGATAATAATAAGTATAAACCTACAATTCAGTAATATATTGAACTTATTTAAGAAAAAAAGAAAATAATGGCAAGGGGGGGAATTAATTTCGTCTGATGTAGACTAAAAATAAGCATCGAAAAGAGAGAGAAAAAAAATTGTTTCACTCACATTTCGCTGTCTTCTTTCTTCTTCTTCTTCTTTTTTATCTTCGTTATTTATCTTTTTTTTTTCTCAAGAATATTATTTGTATAATCTATTTAAATAAAAACATGAAAAAAACGAAAGAAAAAAAAAAATTTTAAGTTATTTTTCTTTAACCAGCTGTACCGCAGCAACGGCAGCAGCAAGTAGCAGTAGCAAACGATAAAGTGGAATGAAAAGAACTCTACTACCATTACATTACATTAAATTAAATGAAATGAAATTGAATTACCCTTTTTTCTTCTTCTTATCTTATATAAATATACATACCAGTATAAATATAAAATACGCGAAAATACATAAGTTTTACGAAAAGTATTAATAATTCAACTCGTTGTAATTATAAGCTATTGCTTATTTATTTATATGAATACTTGATCAATTGATTAATTAATTATTTATTTTTTCTCGATTTACTTGAATTGAATTGCATATCGAATCGCGCACTAAAATATTACGCACTCGATGAATAATATTGTATAATGTTCGAAAATACGTAGCGTGCGGGATTGATTATAGATTGGATAAACGAAAAAAAAAAAAAAGAAAAAAGAAGAAGTAGTTTATATTTCTCAATTTTTAACATAACATAACATAGCTACCCATAAACCATCACGGTGAATCCCGCACGGAATCTTCGGGTGAATCCTGCACTCGCGTTTATAATAGTAGAAAAATAAAAAAAAAATTAATAAATAAATAAATAAATGAAAATGAAAGAACAGAACTTTATTCGATATACCGAATTATATACATGTATCACTTTTATTTAATAATTAACGAACGAATTAACGAATTTACGAATTTTAACTAGTTAGTTTCAATAATGAATGAAGTAACTATTATTCAAGAGCTTAGAAAAGCCAACCTTACGCCGCTAACGAACGACGCGAACTGAGTCCGTTTTTAACGGGTAATAATAAACCAGGATCGAGAAAACGTGGCGAACCGCTTCGCGGCTAACGCCGGAGTGGGGCTCGGGGGACGAAAGACGACTGGTTCTGTCTACGAGGGTGGGGGCTGCCGGTCATACCACGTGATCGAGAGTTCAAATGACCGTGATGCGCACTTATGCTATACTCCACGTACCGGAGAAAGACGGGTTGCCCGTGACCAGGCGTTGAACTATACATATCTGTACAAATTCAGGAGATCGTTTAATTTGGTTTAAATAAGTATTTAGATTGCCGAAAAATTTTTGGTTTATCTTATTTTCATCGCTTCTTACCTAACGTTTTAAAAAAAAAAATTTTATCACTATTTCTTAATACATTACTTACTTATATACTTAATTATCTAACGTTTACGTAACGATGCGTTTAAAAGAAGAAAAAAAAAAAAAAAAAAACTGAGTACTTTTATCTAATCTATTTGACCCGCGTGAACTTATCATCATCAATTCGTGTCCCAAACGGGATCAGGTTATCGCTGAAACAGTCAATACCATTTACATACGTCTCTATATACTTGTGTATAATCACTATTAACGAGTATACTTAATAATCGTGTAACTATTTCATTCGTGTATAATTAGTTATAATTATAATTAAGAATCGCGGCTGGACGAGAGGCTTACTTAAGCTATACAATCGTCGTTTATAATCATGCGATATCTTATATTATACATGTATATGTTTAGCTGACTGTCTCGGACTCATATACCATACGCAATCATATTCATTAAGATACGATAATAATATCCAGATAGATAGTTATTCAAATAAAAATTTTTAGCCAAGATATTTTTTCGGTTTTTTCCAAAAACAATCCGTAATAATTATTTAAAATTAAACCTGAGTTATAAAAACACCTTTTTTAAGCGGTTTTTGGTTCAGCAATCTCACATACCTATACTTATACCTATAGTTCGAAATTTCGGTGTCTTTCAAAAGAGAATACGGCTGGATCCATTTCAAATCACGGAGACTACTCCAAATTGAAATTCTAAATTATCTTTAAATTAGGTAGGTTTCAGAAATTTTCTTATTCTGTTCTTGAAAATAAATTAGTCACTTGGTCCACGAAAATTTTTCTTTTCTTACAGCGTTTTCGAATAAAACCTGCTTTGCAAATTCTTCGATCTTAAAGTTTACAATGACGTACGTCACTATGAAAATGCAAAATCGACGCTTTGCTCAATCGGTTTTGCGACATCGTCGATCATACGTTCCCAAGTTCTCAGTCGTCTAACAATAAGACCGGGAGGTGATACACAGCCGCAGTCGTCAATTTAAAATGAATTCAAATGTACACTCATCGTTTTTTCCAGCGTAGGTATACATAGGTATATAAATTTGTGAGAAAAGGATGATGTCAAGATCTAAAGTTTGTACAGCGTCGCTTTTGTTCTTTGATCTACGTATTTGGCGGAGGAAAATTTCTCTACCCTGCCAATTACGCGAGTTGCTACATAAAAATTTCTGCAACAACAATGAAATAGCAATATCGATGCCAAAACTATAGCGATTCGAGTAAAAACTCCAGTTGAACTTATAATCTCAACGATATCCGGTAGATCGAATCGTATTTAAGATTTTAGAATGGTTTAAATGGATAACGGAATTAAAAACCACTCGCGTAATGCAAAGTCTTATTTCCCATACTCGAAAAACTGTAAAGAATTGAATGAAAAAAAAATTTATAAGCGTGTCCTAATTTTTGCGTCTTGTATAATATTTTTTTTTTTTTTTTGCGATAAGTATAGGAAATTTTTTTTATTTAGAAATTATTCACTTCAGTCATGCTGCGTGTAGTATAATAAGTAGAGCCGTATATATAACTGTGTTTTAGAAAATAAACAATGAACAAAATAAACAACTATAACGTATACCACGATCTTCGTTGGCGCCGGTAGCATCTCGTGCCAAGACAAAGTGTTCCAAGAAAGCTGCGAGCCATCCCCTGCACTGCATGCTACTCTGCGTCACCGCGTTTTCCAACGCTTTTACTTTATGCATTTTACATATAGGTATACACTAGTTTATAACTGCAGAGCTATCGTGCGGCGTCTCCGTTAGCGCCTTCTCACGTTCCAAACTCAATTTTTTATTTTATTATTTCTCAAACTATTTTTCAAAGTCGAAATAGAAGCCTTGATGTGTGTCTCACTAGCTTTACCGCGATTCTTTCTTGTGTCTCAAACTCGCTGACCGATATACCGATTTTTATTGCTTCAATTTTTTTAATAATATATAGGTAAATGTATTTATTTTTTATATCGTAGATCTTATCGGTAGATGATTATTCATGCGTTCCGGACTCAAAATTTATATATACCTATATAATATAAGATAAATAGAGATTTAAGGACGATTTCGGTGAAATCTGTATAAATATATATATAGGATGAGTGGGTAGGTACCGAAATATTTATAAAACAGCCGCCTTGCTACTAACATAACGGTGGGTGGCAGTAGCGGTCGCGGTCAGTGACTTTGCGTCGCGACGCGCCCGCGCCTTTAGACCCTTCGCCGTTGTCCGTCGACGTGCGATTTGCGCCATTGTTCTTTTTTTGGCTGACTCACCGCGTAAATTTTAAACCGCTGTAATCACGGGCTAAATAGGTATATATGTATATACCTATACATATATGTATATACCACACTAAATCAAAACCTATGTGTACAGATCTGAGTATTTTTTCTTCATTCAAATAAACTTAATATAATAATTATCCTTTTCATTTTATTGTACGTTTTCTATTTGACCGTAGAATTTCGAGTTATGATCATCATTGAAAACGTTCGAAGTAAGTGAAAAAGCGGAGTCCATATATAAAATCAGTCGTTGCAGCAGAATTGATGACTGAATAAACATTTGTGTTTAATTTCTTATCGTCAATTTTTCTGCTCCTTCTTTTTCGTTCTTTCCTTTCATTTCATTTTACTTTATTTTCTTGCTACTTTTTTTCTGTTATTTTCACTATTTTATCTTTTTTTTTTTTTTTGTTCGTTAGACCAAGATAACGCCTCAAGGAATTCGGAGCTCGTGTTCAACGAGAGGCAAGCAAGCAGGCTGGCAGGCAGGCAGGGGTGCGCCGAACCAACGAAATGACATGACGCAACCCTATCACGCGATATATATTTGATAAAACCTGAAAATACCTGGGTTTTCTCCTAAAAAACAACGAATCTCGAACTGAATTGCTTAATAAAATATATCTATAGATAGGTATATGGATACCTATATGTATACATAAATATGTAGTACATACGACATTTATTCTCTATGTAATTATTATAGAGGTCATTTGAACTGCTTCGATCTATAAATAATAATAATAATAATAATAAAAATAATATATGCCGTACATAACTCTTTGAATAAATTTTGTATCGTCAAGTACTTATGTAAAAAAAAAAAGACCAAAAATTAAGCAATGACTGAATTGATTGAATGATACGTATACCTAGATATAACGCGGAATTGAAGACTATATTAGACTAGTTATAATGTACTGTAGTATAGTCAGTCGCTGCGCGTAAACACAATACGGAAGGGCGTCGCGGCGTCGCCGACGTCGATCAAGAGACTTGATTAAACGAACCCCCGTTGTTAAACCCCGCCACTCCCTGACAGAGACGGAAAAGTTTGTTTCAGGGTGGGTCTCGACGAATGCTGCAGGGGATTGAAGAGTCCGATATCTATATCCCGAAGAAGTTCGTCCATCGTTTATCTCTCTCTTTTTTTTTTCGATTTTTCCTATAATTTTGTTGTAAAATTTTTCATTACAATTTTTATAATCATAATCATCATAATCGGAAAATCTATCCAATTAATTATTTAATTTTATGTCAATTTAGATCCCCTAAGTATATAGAACGAAAATGTAATAAAATATAATTAATCAAGGGTACAGATTTGTTTCTTCTTTTTTTTTTTTCTTTCCATTTTTTATTCCTTTCCGGTTAGCAACAGTCCCCAACGGCTATAAACTTCTTAAAAATCATTAGTTTATCATCTCAAAAGAGCGGTTATCGTATCTAACTCAACGTAAGAGATCAAACTACATAGGTATATGACGGGTCACAGCGATATATGGAAACGGTTGCTGGACCCTGAAGATCGGAGCAAAGATATTTAATACGTATACGAGCAAGATTCGTAACTAAGAATAGGGTATCGGGCATGTAGAGAAAAACCCTGACGCTTATAGATTATTCGAGAAATATTCCTTAAGCCTAAGTTTGAAAAATTTCACAGTAGCTACGATTATCTGACCGGCGCGACGAGCGGTTATCGGAAAACCGTATAACCACTCTCGTTTCTCAACGCCAACTCGAGCTACGGGCTACGGGTCTGGGTCGACACATCCGCTTACGTCATACCGACCCCATGACCCCGTAGAATTTTACTTTTGTGTAGCGCAAGCTGATTTACATCACGATTTATAACCGGCGAATAAACGATCCACTGCACGTACTTCGTATACAGGCTTTGACAATAATTTTCTTATTCTTGTTACAGGGCGATAAATTAATTCATTAATTTAATATCAATTATTTTATACACATAGGTATAACAAAATGTGGATCGTTTAATTTTATCCCACGTGTTGATGTTCGTATTTATGCTAAATTACATTCATTTCATTTTATGTCTTGCGACGAGTGACACGTGACAGCTGTACAACGCTCGATCGCATTTTAGGTACACACGACTTTAATACTGCTAATCCGATTGTTGAGTGATTTATTGTCTTGTTATTAACTTGGCTACTACCTAGTTCACTTTCGAGATGTTCGCTTCTCTGTGCCGCTCTTACACAGGGATTTTCTCTCGTATTCACAATTAAAACGCTTCAGTCATATTCCAAAGTAGAATAATGTTATCAAATTAACTATAATTTCATCTCAATTTTTATTGAAGCCGATACTTCTATCCGAATCGTTAATATAAATAGTTTCATTATTTTTTATCATACAATATGCAAACTGCAGTTAGTGAAAACTGATAGTGCGATTATACATAGCGTCAGGCGCTCGAAACGCGATCTTCTATCAAACAGATGATTTTTTTTTTCAGAACTAGCATTTTGACTATATATTTCAAGGTCCGCTATTGTATCTTCAAAATGGAAGTGCAGAGATCGGAAAAACACGATCACTTGCACATCTGCAAGGTGGAAACAGTATTTTGTGCCAATTTCATGAAAATCGGTTCGGCGGTTAGACTGTAACTTTGTTTACCAGAAATCGGGGACCACATACATCTGCACTCTTGAAAATGCTCGAAAACGAATTTTCAGATGCCAAAACGTGCTCCATATATGGTTTGAGACGTTTTTCTCGATCCGACGTTTTTTTCGATGGCGAATGTATAAGGCACTCCGTTTTTCAACGATCGTGCCTCAAAAGGAGATCAAAATCTGAGAGTCTTATTCCTCTTTTTTTTTATGATTTTTTAAATATTTTTTGGCAATGGTTTTATTGGTTCGTGTTTAATTATATATCGTATAATTCAGAAGAAACTTTTTTTTTTCAACATCCCGCAAGATTATGGAGAAATTGTATCGCCGATGAGACGAAGGGGCTGTTTAAAGACGGCGAAGAAGACGCCATCGTATCTATTATAATCTTACGACTCGAGCCAATCTCGGCGACGACTGTAATACTCAGTGTCACTGGGAACTACGGCTCTCTGATTCACTGAAATAGAAATATAATTCGCAATATCAAGCCTCTAGAGTTGACGATTGAGCTGAACGCATATGTATACGCTATACATAGATCTGAGCTGTCGTTGCACCGCAGGGAAAACAGATTATAGGTGTTGTAATTCGTATCTTATTTTTTTGTAAAAAAAAAGTTTAAAAAAATATTTGTTAGTATTTTTTTCTTTTGTCTTCTTCGTTATTCGTATAAGTTTCGAAAAAAAAAACGAAAGAAAGAATACATTTTTAAACATTTTTCAAATCCGTATAATTATTTCCGATTTACCTATTCTCTATTTTTTCTTTTTCTTTTTACTCTTTTTTGTGGTTGTTGGAAAAATAATGGCTACACGGTATAATGTATAGATATTTAGACCCACAAAGAACTTCTCTGTATCTTGTCTCCTTTGGCTCTCGAACCGTCTGCGTAACATACGCGTTATCTTTGACCCAACGCCTTGAGATAACCCTGTGCAAGCTTTACTGCTGATGGACACGGGCGTTCATTCGACCCCGAAGACCCAGTCGCATCAAGATTTTCTTATATTATGTATATTATAGTATCCACATTATTATAATCTAAACGGATTTATTTTAAACTTTGCTGGCTAGGGACAAGTTTTTAGAAATTTAATGATTTCATTTATGTATAACTGATTTAATTATCTCGTTAAAAAAAAAAAAACAATTTAATGATCTTCGGAATTGATCATTTTGATTTAAATAATCAAATATTTTTAATTCGTTGTCTGAATTCGAATTATGAAACCTCTGTATTAGAAAACGAAAAAAAAAATTAGATATCTTGAAAATTGGTTTCCCTGAAATTTTAACTTTTTTTTTTTTATTGCTTTAATCGAACTAGAAAATTAATGCGGAGGACGTTCAAACTGTTTTTTAATTCGCTATTCAGTTACGAATCCTGAGAAAAAAAATATCGATACATTAATACATTATGTTAAAGAGCGTGACTAGATACTATTGGGTATATCCGTACCGAGTGCAATTCTATTTTTGTATACGATGAAATATGTATGCAACAACGATTTTTCAGCAAAGCTATGTACGAGTGAGTATAATAGGTATATAGGATTGTGCTACAAGTGTCTTGTGATTAATTATTCTTATTAATCTACTCATAGCAATACAGATTTATAACGAATTAAATTTAGAAATTGAGGAATTCATATAATACGATATGAAACAGATATTGTTATACAAACAACGAGGCTGTACAGTTCGACAAATTTATCATACGACTAAAAATACTAAATGCTGACTGTACGTAAAGTAAAGTGGAGCGAGAGAGGAATACGAGATAGTGATTGAATTTTATTTTCGAAAATATAAAACTGCTTACGTATATACATATTCATTATGATTTACGATATTTAAGTAAAGAATCGACCTGATTAACTATACATAGATAAATTACAGACGTTATACGTATAAGTATAAGATTGCAGAAGTTTTTTTTCAAAATTTCTTTTGGGAATATCCTTTTTTTTTCTTTTTCTTTTTCTTTTTGTTAAACTACTTGCAATGCGCATCGCTTAACATAGAGATACGTACAGTTGCAGTTTACATTGTGCTGGTTGGAAATGCGAAAAATAAAATCTTCTGTGTCATGATTTCTAAATATAGGAATGATGACAGTGCGTCGGATAGATAGGAACCGAAGTTGACCACTTTGAAACATATTTATATTGTGAATAACGCCGAACTTAGGACAGGCGAGACCGGGCAGCGACCCAGGGGCCTCTCAAAGCTAATATTTTGGTGGAAAAAAAAATTAGTGGTTTCCAAAATGATGTATATTTTTTTTACGATAAGGCTATTAATTCCTATATTCGGTGTTTCGATTTGAAAATGAAATCATAAGCAATGAAAATTTCTAGAAATTTTTTATCGCGAAGCTATTACTTCTTTTGGCTTCCGAATGCGCTTTCGCTTTTTGATAAGTAGAGCCGGAGATATCGAATTCTAAATTCAACCACGTATCAACTTTTTTCTTACACGTACCTACAGCTGAGCGATTTAGTTTATCTGGGCCATACTTTCCGAATGGATCCGTTATGAAATTGTATAAGACTGAATGTTTTTGACCAAAAATTCGAGGGACTGATAATCTCCGAGTTACATGAAGCCTAATAGTTTACCAATTACTAGAGCTTGTATTATGTGACTGAGGCAGATCCTTTGCTTCTCTGTAATCTGGTCTTTCTAATCGTCTGTAATCTCTAAAACAGGACACTAGGAAAATAATGGACTTTCGTGAACTCGAATACGCTGAATCTTCTGTTTTCTTACTTCTATTCGTAATAAATATAGAACAAATTTGTAGTCACCATAAAAAAAAAATTCTTTTGCGGGCAAAATGGGGTAGCCCCCGAGAAAAGTAAAACAAAAATCAAGTTACTTCGAATCATTCAAAATGATTGTAAAAAGAATGGATTTCAATTTGAAAAATAATTTTGAGAAAAAATAGAATTAAAAAAAAAAATGTTTGAAAAAACATTTTTGGACACCCTAAATTGTGCAAAAATTATACTGAAAATAATAAATGACGATTTAGAAGTACTTTGGATAAAGAAAATATTTTTTTACCAAATTTTTGGGATACTCCGTTCTGCCCGCCCCTCCCCTGCTGTATCTCTTGCTTATTTGATACCCAAAATAAAGAGTCGCAGAGAGGAAAATTATTAAAATAACGAAGCAATTGATTATTGGTAGGTATATCTGAAAGTTATAGTTAGCTGCTCGATCGACACAATATTACTTACCGTCAAAGTTATGGTCGCAAAAGAGTCGCTCCATTTATTTTTTGGTAAATTATAGGATAGATTGAATTCGGAGTATTTCTACTAAGACGCCTGTCACAGTCGTATTTCGACGCAGCCCCCTGATGCGAACCCTTTGACGCCTCGAAGGCCACTGACCCCATGACAGGTGGCCGTACCCAAAGTCGGTGCTTCTCATTGCTCGGTTAGGTGCGCTAACGGGGTGAAAAATGGTATTGCAGTTTCACAGTCGAATTGACGATGATCTACTTTTTCCGCAAGCATCGGTACGCCTTATTATACGCAATCTCGCTTTTAGACTTACAACAGTGACGGACGGATTGCATGCAATAAGGCGCACCGATTTTTATAGCACATGTAGTCAATTCGATCGCGAGATGCTGATACCATTTGTCACCCCGTATGAAATCAGTCTGCCACTTTATCATTTATCAATTATTCTTATACCAAACAGTAGCACATGATTTGCTTCTCAATCTTTCTACTTATCTCTTAGATTTATCGATTTTTTTTTTCTTCTAATAAATGTATACCCTTTTGTAATTGAGTAGAGTTTCTCGATTCCCTATTCGCACTTCTCTCCGTTGCCTTTTTTCAAACTTTTACACTATTCTCAATTTAAGTATATCTATATTAATCTAGGCAGATCAAAGGTGCATCAAATAAAATATAAGCAAACATATTTAACATACGACGTACTCTTTATACAATTATACCTCATTTTTCATTATACATATATTATCAAATTTTTTGTACACGAATATTAAATTATGCATTGTATAACATATTAAATATTCATATTCCATAAGGCACATATTATATAATTTTAATTATTATTAATAATATTAATATCTGTATAAATTCAACTTAAAATAAACTTTGAAATTATTCATACTTTCTTTGAACTATTTATATACTTATATTGATATACAATTATTATATTAATTCTGAATATTAGTTTTCAATTAGCACAGCCCGAACTCGTATTATCTTTTTTATAAACTATCCTCATCGCTGGTCATCAATTGCTCATAGTTCTGAGTTTTCTGTAATTAAAAAGAAAATGAGGAATAAAAAGATTTCAAAATCATCCAGTATAAACTCATATCCACTAAGTCAATCTGTAATCATACACATTAGATTGACAGCAATCTCACCATAAAATAACTTGGCGGTTTCAAATCCAGTTCATTTTTTCCTTTCGAAGGACCAGGTTTGACTGCAGATTCCATTCCTGTTAGAAAACTATTTCTGTTCTCTTTATACATCCTGTTCTCTTCCTCGTCAAACAATTTAGACAGTCTAGAAAATCTTTTGGTCGCAACCAGTTTTCTTCTTTCCGGATTAGAAAACCAATCAGGGAATGGTTTAGGGGATGCAATCTTTCTCGGTTGCAGATATTGAGTCGCATTAAACAATGGGTTTGGCTCTCTCGACGTAAATTCAGAAAGGGCTCTCTGGTACCTCGACTCTTTAGCTTGATTTTCTTTATTTTCAGTTCTCAGTAAAGTCTCTGATGTCGATTTGGGCTCCGTGACATTCGACCTTTCCCTTTCTTTCATTATTGACTTTAGTTTAGAATCAAGTGAAATCATACTATCGAATCTAGATTTATTAGGACCTTCTAGCACCGAGTCAAATTCTTCCATTCCTATCTCAGTACCGGACCCTTTTGGAGGCTGTTTTCCATTTCTGATATTATCCGCCTTTTCATAATGTTTCCTATCGATTATTTTAAAAGAAGTTTTCTTTGGGGTAGGAGGCTGTGAATTTGGTACAATTTCAATCAAAACTCCATCTACTATTTCCCCAAAGTCTTCGTGGGGCAAATTTACCACCGGATCAGCATCTAGTCTTGATTCAACGACTTGTTTCTTAGCAGCAAGAAATCTCTCTCTATTAAATGACGCGTCTGTAAGTTCTATTGAATCGTATGAATTTATGCTTCTAGTATCTTCCAAGTCTGGCGTGTCGTTTTTTCTTTCAATACTAACTGTACTCGCCGTATCAAGAGACAGCGATGTATCATTCAGCAGATTTTTGTCATTCTCTGATACTGTTGAAGCAATTTTTTTCTGTCTCAAAGATGATCTCAGCTCCAAATTTACCTTCGCTAATCCGTTACCCAAAGTCTTATTGCGGGGTCTCTTCGTGCTCAAAGGTGCAGGTTTTTTCATCTTTGGAGACAATTTGTTGTTCGATGGATTTTTCACACCTAATTTCTTAGTCATCATCTTCTTTACAGTTGGTGGTTGGTTCATGCCGCTTGGTCCTGCGCCTGAAAACATTGGATAAAAAGTTTTCAGTCTATTTTCAAACTTTGATGAATATATTTACAGTATAAAGTGGAATTCACGTTCACGCACCGGTGTTAACAGCTTCTCTACTGCTTTGACCAGCTGCTGCTGGAGGAGATGGATTTTCTTCAAAGTTAATAGACTGATTTTGAAATCGTTGAGCAAGTCTCCAGGAGTTGTAATTGTATTTTTTCAATCGACGTGAGATGGTGAGTCGCAGAGCAGCTTGAGCTATTTCACATCCTTCGATAATATCTGATTGTTGGCGAGCAGTTAATTTTTTGTGACGTATTCTGGACTGAAAACAAAAACAAAAATAAAGTTGCATCTGCAGTGGTAAAAAAAATAATATTCAAAAGCAAAACACGCATATTTGGTCAAAAAAGGGAAATCTATCTATAAGCACCTTTAGGGCGAAAGACGGATCCTCATTTTTTACAAATGATTTAATCCACTCGCTTTTGATCCATGCTCGAGTGATTTTCCTTCCGTATAAAAACGTCACGTGATACTGACTCTGAAATTTTATTTCATACAATTTAGAAAATCAAGTAACGATGTATCTATGAGTTTTCAATTAAATTTAAACTTATCATATAGGATCAACTTACTGGAACATTTGTATCGACTTCATCAAACCAATAATAAGTCTCGAATTCAGGACAAAAGTCTATCATAGCTGGGCCCCAAGGATATCCTATTACTTTTGCCCAGACAATACATCCCGCCTTGAATTTACTCTCTACAAATATCTCGTCTTCATCAAGTTCCAAATATTCTGGTGCTGAACAGTTATTTATTTTTCGATCTGTAAGAAAACACAACATATTGAATGAACATGTCGATTTGTAAAGGTTCCATCACAATGAAATGAGAGTCTTATGATCTTTTCCCATAATTAATTCTATGTTCATTCATACTGTTATTATAATGGATGAAAATCAGAAGATAGTATATGTATATCTTTCTGCAGATTTTTCTCCTCAGAGAATATAAACATATTTTCAATCTACGGCCTAGCTTCCAGCTGCGGAATCACTTACCAGAATTCATGTGGCAGTACCATTTATTGGGAACCATTAGAGGGTCGTCGAAGTCAAGAGAGTAACGCCACTTCTTGCACCCTGGATTACAGCATTCTATCCATATTCCAACTTCGTTGGATATTAACATATTCATGATGTTCATTGTGATCAAGTTTTTCGATACGAATATCGAGGCAATTATTCACCGCTGAAAGATTGTTTATTTTCTTTAAAATTTATTATAAAGTAATCAAAGCAAGTTCATAAAAAGAGTGACAAGCCCTCAGAAAGGAAACTAAATATGTTCATTGCTATAGATCTAGACTCGCTATACAGCTATAAATGAATAAAATGCAACACAATGAATCTTTTCAGTAAAAAATTATACATAATATTATATGATTATACATTTGCCGTTTAAATACATATTACAGTGATACAAGATATAAATATAAGTTATTTACTATTCGATACAATTATTCAATAATTAAGTAAGCCTGCACGCTTTATATATTATATCCTGAAATGACTCAGTTCTCTTATCTTAGATAAATTCATAAATTCTTCTTTATTTCTATCATTATTCTTGATTGATCTGTTCTTGGATGATTCGGCATAAAATTCTGCAGCTGGCAGATCATTTTCCATCCCAAATTGTCCTGCAGCATTATTTTCTTTGTTGCAACTTGAGTCATTCTTGAGACTCGTTGACCTAGTTGAAGTTTTTCTTGTTTCCGAATTCTTCTTTCTACTACCTCCTTTATTTCTAGTTTTATTTCTGTCCTGTTGAACGCTTCTACTCTCTCTCCCGCTCGCTACGCTGAATTCTTGATTATTTGGATAAACGGATAGACTTTCATCGTCAGCTTTAATAGGAAAAATTTTTCTTGGGATTATAGCAGTAATTTTCATCATTCTCTCATAGTAGAAATCATCGCCCTCATCTTTCCTGGCTGTATTCTTCGGTGTACTGTGATAGAAGTGATTCTCGTTTCTCAAATCTTCTGTATCATTTTCTTTGTAAACAAGCTTCTTTGGCCTTAGTACTTTCTTATCAAATTCTTTACGTGATTTTATCGGTGCTCCTGGTGTCTCGATACTTTTGTCTTGTATATTTGGCGGAGTACTTCGAAATGGCTCTTCTTCGTCAGAGCAATCTTCGTAGATTAACATCCTCGATGGCTTCATCTTTCGCCCACTTCTTACATCCTTTAGATTAATCGATTTGTGATTAGAATTTGCCGGCTGAAAAATATTAGATTTCGATTAAAAGAAATTTGGGTTCTTTAATTTAGAAAACAAATTTATAATTTGTTAAAATTTTTTTTTCAAATTTGTGTAAATCGTTTTAGTTCGTTTTCTTTCTTTTTTTTTATTTTTGGCTGTGAAACTAACCAATTGACAAAATTTCAGTTCCTTTGGAACTAATTTTGAGAATTTCTTATCGATTTTTTTCATATCCACTTCGTAGTTGGTCCTCATGTTTGTTTTGAATATTGCCGCCTTAACCGCAGTGTGTTTATATTCCGCCATTTTTTCATTGGATATTCTGTGCGAATGCGTCTGTTCAACAAATTTGGTATTCAACAAATGTCATGGAAATAATAATCTCACGTCTGTTTAAATCGGTTTATATTGCTACAATACTTACCCTCGCTGCTGTGATCTAGGGGAGAATAAACGCTGTGAAAAATAATAAACGCTTAAAACGAGTATGTATTCCGCGCGGTTAGAAATCGGGGTTCACATGACTATATTCAAGGAAACATACGACTGTACGTTGCTTATCACTGACCAATAGCAAGACCACGTTACCAATAATGGTTTTCAGACAAATGCTACATGAGATTCAATCTCCGCACTGTGTGAAGCGAATGAAATTTTATGAAAATGGTATTGAAATATACCGTGGTACGATTTTATTACACGTAAAATTGAAGAAAAAAAAACAATCCTAACCCCTTAACGGATGATATACCATACCAACGATCATTTTAATATTATAAATCCGCTGAATTATAACTATAAACATAACATTATTATACATTGCATGGATTAATATTTAGAATCAGTTATTATACATTGAGATATTTTACCTTGTTACACACGAACCAAGACGAATGATAAAATGACGAAGAAATGATTAAATTTTAGCAGGTATAATTGACGATTAGAAAAACTGTCTCGCGACGAATTTTTAATTAGGTCAACGTTATACGCGCATTAATACACATTCAAATATGCGAATAAAGTAACCTACGTTCTATTTTTTTTACAACCCTTATAGTACTCTGTGTACGAATTTGTATGATTATGTGTCTATTATCAACCACCTGTGCACAAATAAATATATTAAAAAAAAAAACGACTCTGATCTTAAAATGCTTACCAGTCTTCTTGTTCTTTATAACTAAAATACAAAAAATACTCACTGTATTAATCTTCCCTTAATAACAATCAGCGCAGGTATAAACATTTGAACGACGGTTGATTTCAATCACGTTCCGTTCGCTTGAACCAATGATATAACAGGATAGAACGGCAACAGCCAATGAGAAGCCAGTCTCCAGCTGCGGGTGCATGAGGGACCCCACGTTCGTTCGGATGTTATGCCGAAGATAGCCGAAGTGAATTCGGCTCCGCAGGCTACCCACATGGAAAATGGAGGTTGAGAAGAGCGAGCGAAGGAGCTATTCGCCATCGTTGATGGTTCTATGGCAAGCCTAGTGAAACGGGTGTACAACCAGAGTGATTAATAAGTAATATTATTGTGCTTAATGAGTGTCGAAAGTGATCATAATCGATAAATAAAATAGCTTGGTGTTGATACAGGGTAAGTTTGAACACTTTATTTGCCACAAAATAGGAAAAATACGATACTTGAAATCTCGGATTTTATCCTACTGCCCATTTCTCTCAGGGGGCACATAAACTACATAATGCGCATGCGCCTTTGCGGGAATGATAAATTTACGCGCAATACGATCGGCCAACGTTTTATTATTTAATAAGAAATATCTAATCCCGACCGCACTGTCATCCAACATCCATTATACCTATGTATACAACAATTTACACGTTAAATCATTCTGCTATTAACTACTACCCTCCATGTCATTTTAACACATGTTAACCCATTTTATCACTTCGTAATTAACTTTCGATTATCACTTAACACCATTTATTTATCAACTCATTTTCCTCACAAACAAAAAGACGAATTAATTAAAAATTTAATTCCTTACCCGAAAAACATTTTTCTCAATCTTCATCAATTTTATGAATAATTCGAAAAATAAAAATATTCAAACTCTGTACATATTTTTTTGTTATTTCACTTGAAAAGACAAACAAAGAAAGAAACTTAAAAACAGTATTCCAAAAAAGACAATTGACAAATTTAAAAAAAACTGATTCTCATTTTGTTTATTTTTTTTTTAATCAATTTTATTCCATTTTTTTTAAAGATAACAACATGTCGTCCGCACAAGTGGATCGTGCATTGAAACTCGGACACGTGACAAAGAAGGAGACAGATAAGGCAAGAAAGCCATTCAATCCTTCGCACAAAAAGCACAAGCACGAAGATGGTCGTCATTTTAAATTTGGCAGAAAAAGATCCCAGAGTTTTACCAGTAACGGTAAATTTTTCCCGCCTCATAAGCGCCGCAAGAAAGACGGCGGTATAATACCACCGACGAAATTTTTGCTCGGCGGAAACATATGCGATCCGTTAAATTTGAACAGCATGCAAGACGAGGAGATTAACCGAGCGATGAATGCCGTTACTCCAAAATCCAGTCCTCTTCCAACCCCGAAGCACAGAAAAGGAGCCATAGAAGTTATAATACCACCTAACATATGCGATCCTTTAAATCTTAGCAATTGCAACGACGACGACGAGGAGTACGAGAAGCAGTTAATATCGCCTACAAAAAAGGGCTCCAAAAGACGAAACAGAAAACGTAAACGTGCTTCTTCTGGGTCTGGTAAAGACGACGGGGTAGTAGAAGTTGCTAAAGAGGCTAAAACCACGGAGGAAGTTGTTGAAAAGCCTGAAATTCAGGCTGAAGAAAAGGAGGAAAATATTGAGATAGAACTGGCACCTGCTCCGCTCAATTCACCTCCTAGAAATGTTCAGACGGAATGTAAGCCGGAAATTGCTACTAGTACCGCGACTATTACTACTACTACTACTAGTCCTGTGAAAGATAAAAACAAACTGAGACTCAAGGGACTTGAGGATTTGAAAGATAAAAGACTCAGGAAAATGGACGTCAAAGACAAAATTGTTAGCCCTGTTATCCCGCAACCTGGAGCCTGGAAACCTAGACCACAACATCGCGCTAGCCAAGATAAAAAGAAAAAGGCACAAAAATTGCCCAACTTTAGAGCTAAGGATGCTCAGTATCAATATGGCAATTATAATAGGTAATTATAAAAAGTTGTTATGGATATTCTTTTTGATATGTGTTGATTTCTTTTGTCAATTAGAAAAAAAAAAAACTAACAAAATTTTTTACTCACAGGTATTACGGGTATAGAAATTCTCACAATGAAGTAGACGTCAGATTGAACGTTTTTGCAAGACGTAAAGAATTGTTCTACGGAAAGGACGTTTTAGACATTGGGTGCAACATCGGTCACATAACTTTATCAATAGCGCGAGATTTTGCCGCTAGAAGTGTTACTGGAATAGACATTGATAGAAAGCTTGTTAATATAGCTAGAAAAAACGTGAAACATTATGTAAATTGCGTTAGATCACCTGCGGCTAATGAAGACAGTACTAAAGGCAAGGACTCGGATGCTAGTTTCTATCCTTTATCTATGCCGATAAGTTACGGACTAGTCGACATACCTGGATTTACTAAAAATAAAAATCAAAAGGGGTTTCCTTACAACGTTACCTTTGTACAGGTAAATAGAAAAACACTTATTTTGTATTTCATTAATGAAATTATATTGAATACTAGGTCTTAACTTTCTTATTATTGTCTCCAGGGCAACTACATTCTTGAGGATGATGCTCTACTCGCTTCTGAACAACCGCAATTCGACGCGATACTTTGTCTCTCTATAACAAAGTGGTTGCATTTGAACTTTGGTGATTTGGGAGTAAAGAGAGCCTTCAAAAGAATGCATGCGCAGCTTAGACCCGGCGGTGTACTCCTTTTGGAACCTCAGAGCTGGGGTAGTTACGGAAAGAAAAAGAATCTCACAGTAAGTATCTCCTCACAGACTTTTTAAGTCTAAAAACCCGTAAAATTCTTCGAATTTTAACTTTGTATTGAAATTATTTGGAAAAAAAAGCAAAACAGCTGCTCAGTTATTTAATAAACGAAACTAATTTCCGTTCCCAGGTTTCTTTTCAAACACTTTTTTTTTCAACTTTCAGGAAAGAATCTACAAGAATTATCACAGCATAGAATTTTTTCCTCACAAGTTTACGCAGTATTTATTATCGTCAGAAGTTGGATTCAGCAAGTGTGAGGTAGTTTCTATTCCGCCGCATCCTTCCAAGGGTTTTCAACGTCCGATTCAGCTTTTTACAAAGGCTGGTTTCAGTCCTGAAAGTATCGGAGATCCGGTGCCTGTATCATTGACTCAAAGTGAGCGTAGAGACTTTGAGCGTGATCTATTTCCAAAAGGTTCTAATAAAAAGGAAGGAAACATGTCTGAGATGAGTCAAATGAGTACAGAGTCTATGAGCCAATATGAGCAGCTAGAAAACGTATATGCGCCAAGCGCAACTCCGTGTTACGACACGCCTTGTTATAATAACGACGGTCAACCGATAGAGCCAAAAACAATGTGTTATGTGGATTTGGGTATTGAAAACGAGACTCAAGGTGGAGAAAAGAATGATAATAACATTACCGAAAATAATAAACAACAACAAAAACGAAGATGATGAAAATTCAAAAGAAGATGCATTCGATAGTTGACCATTGATGAATATATGAAGAGGAGAGAAAGAGGATTTGATTTGGGGATTGGAAAAAATCGAGGAAATTTTGTAAGAGAAAATTTGATTTTTGACGATAAACTAAAAAGATGAATTCAAAAAGAAGACAAAACGTTATAAGATTATGCGAGGAAATTTAATTTAGACGGTATTCAAAAATTCAATTGACAAAAAAAAAAAACCAGTGACGATTATCGCGATTAAAGAAGCGGTTTTTTTAAAGAGATTGAAATAAAATAAATAAGAAAATATCAAAAAAGTAATGAAATATGGAATATCTATTTGTGTAGATAGAAAAAGAGAGAGGTGATCAATGAGCCGTATGGCTAAGCCACGAAGAACAGGCACAGTCAGACTGCTAGACGAGTTTATGGTCGCTTGCTTGTGTTGCGCAAAAAACCGTTTCTTCCGATAATAGAAAAAAATAAAATAAATAACACGTAAGTTGAATAATGCACTTAATTTGTATTTTACTTTATCATTATTATGTGAATGGTGCTAAAGAACCTGATGTACTATACTGTTGGCGCTGTTAAATGAACTATCCATTTACTTGGCAGATAAATACTTCGATTTACATTTCAGATTAAATGGAAAAAAAAATATATTTCTCGTTTTCTTCATAGAAATCTTTCTATTCTCGTTACTTAATGTTATATTCTCGCTTTGTATATACATACATATATAGAAAAGGGATTTAGGTAGCTATTAGGTCATTTTCCACCCGGTTTTTTTCATTATTATATTTTCTCCGCAAAAAAAAAAAAAAAACGAAAGATGCTTTGATTATATATACTTTATGCTTAAAATTTCGTGTAAGATTTCATTTTCTTCTTTCAAATTCTTCTGAATAAATTCTATAAATTTCCAATACTAAAATTTTTACCAAGTCTTTTTTTTCGCAAAGATATGTGTCTTTTTATTTTGGTCAGTTGCACTTTTTCCAGATTATACGAGATGCTGATTCAATATTACCATGCTGAGATCGTCTGCAGCTTTAAATACGACTTTAGTCTTACAATTAGCTAATTCGATTTTATCAAATTCCCAAATAATTATCCTTTGGAACAGAGTGACTGTATGTGATTATTAAACAAATCAAATCTTTTAATTACCTAACCAAAAAGGAAAAAAAAAAAATATTACAATTACGTATACAGACATGAGTATATATTTTTGTAATCAAATTCTGGATGTTTGAATAACTAGTTTCACGATACTAGTAATAATCAATTCCATATCATTAAATTCAATAGTAAAATAAAATGTAAAGAAAATTTATCGTCTGTATATTTATGAAAACTTGTTAATGTATGCGATTTAATTTCGTCGATTGAACGTGCATGATTTTTTTCATCGATCTTCTTGAAGCACATATTGTTGCAAAACTAGTCAAAATTTGTTTCAATTTTTTTGTTTTATTCTTTCTTAATTAGAAAACAATTAACATAATTTTACTTTTTTATGGTGCTAAGTAAATGGGTAGTTGTGTATTCGATAAACACCTCAGGTGCAAGCGCTTCAATGTGTTTTAGACATAACTTTGTCACATCGTTAAAAGTCCAAGGAACGAAGTGTGCGATAATTAAATTAAATTCATTATTTCCACAATTATATTAGAAAACAAAAAAAAAAATAAATAATCAAAGCTTTGTTTTAACAGCTGTCAAAAAGAATCTAGTTAAGTTTTCGTTGATTAAATACCAAATTCTGATAAGAATAAAAGTACAAAGATTGGATCTTATCTGATAAACTTAATTAAGACGAAAAAAGTTACTAATAAAACACAAGCTGAACACAAGAAAATTTCTCTTCAACTGATTTAATTTATTTTATTTTATTTTCTTTTTTTTCTTTTAGAGATTACCTTTTCTTTATTTACTTTATATTCTACTGCTTACCTAATTAGTACCTATCGTATAATTTACACCATACACTTTTTTTCCCTTTTTTTCCTTGGGCACACAATATATACCTATATTATATGTAGAAGTGAAAAATATATTATTCTAAGGTAGGATAATTATATTGTTTAGTTAGGCGTGTACTGGCTGTGCCTGCATGAAAACATTCGATCGTAAATAAGAGCAAGAGATGATTAATTAAAAAGCCCGTATCTATATTAAAGAAGTCGATTAAAACGATGAAATAGCATTACAAATATACATATATAATTAAAAGCGCGGCGCGCTAAGTAGGTTACTCATCCGAAGACTGACTTTTGGCTTTACACAAGAAAAAAAAAAAAAAAAAAAAATGAAAATAAAATAAAAAAGAAATAAAAATTCATGAAATGAAATAATAATATTAATAATTGAGGATATTGATTAGCTGTAAAATTGCATAAAACCATTAGTTTTCGGAGTTGTGTACACATCACGATAGAATTCTTTTTTTTCGTTTTTTTTTTTTTTTCATTTTTTCTTTCCTTTTCTTTTTTTTGGACATTATCTGATTCATAGAAATCTTCTGTCATTTTATAATATCAATTTGAACTAATATACCCTAACTGGACTTAAAGTCCTGTTGAAAATAGAAAATTAATGAATTTAGGTATTTAAATTAAACGTATAAATTAGATTTTGTCCAAAATATAACATAATATGTGAAAGATTCTTTGTCAAGTGAGCCACCTGAGATTTTTTATGTCTCCTAAAAATTCTCAAATAATTTGAGTGTATTTTCTGACGTGAGAAAAAATTTTGTAAATTACTTCAGAGTTTTTTGGTTGTTGAATTTCAAATACAGTTTCCTCTACTTAACTTGATAAATTGACTTCAGGGAAAATAAAAAGTTCCTCAGCTTTTCGTTCAAACTATTTCTGATTGTTTCCCGGCACATTTGAACGCGATTGAACACATTTAAACGAAATAAAATATCGAGATGTGTGTCTTCACCAATTTGGACAGTTTTTTTTTCATTACAAAAAAAAAAAAAAAAATTTGAACAATTCAGATGTAAAATGGGATTTTAGTTAGAAAAAAAAATCATTGCGCTACAATGTTCGAGTTTTAATTAATGATTTTTTCTTCGCGTGGAAATCTGGAGTCTCCACTCCTAAAAAAAAAATTCTTTAAAAATCCCATTTTACGTGTGGATTCTCATATATTTTGTAATGAAAAAAAAAATAAATAAACTATCCAAATCGGTGAAAATACACGTTTCGATGTTCTTTTTCAATTAAATGTGTTCAAATGCGTTTGAATGTTCCAGGAAAAAATTGGAAATAGTATGAACGAAAAGCTGAGGAGAAAACAAGAAATTTTTATACGGAACTTTTTTTTCCTGAACTCAATTAACGAGTTAAGTGCAGGAAAATGTATTTGAATCTAAGCAACCAAAAAATTTTAACTAATTCACGACATTTTTTTCTCACGTCAGGCAACACACTCAAATGATTTCGGAATTTTCGAAGATATCGAAAAACTCAGGCTGCTCACTCGCCAAAAAATCCGTCATATATAGGTATATATATACATATATGTATATATATATATATATATATATATATATATATATATATATATATATATATATATATATATATATATATATATATGTATATATATATTGTAGATGAGGAATGAGATGGAAAAAAAAATAATAATAATAATTACCTACTGTCAAACAGGAAATAATATAAATTAGTGAGGTATGTATGTATGTATATGTACTTTAGAAATTTTAAGATCTGTAATTATATTATTATCGTATGAGAAAGACAAATGTATATGTAAAAAAAAAAAAAAAAAAAAAAAAAAAAAAAACCCGATAAATAGCATTTATAAATGATACATAAAATAATATAAAATTAAATAAAAATAAAAAAAAAAACTTAATAATGTAATGATTTAGGATTAGATTGTAAATTTGTGTAATTTCTAGGGCCTGATATATATTGTTTCATATAGTTGTTATTTATTTTTAATGAGAATAAGAAGAAAAAGAAGAAGAAAATTTTCAATTCGATAATATCCGCATAAGTAATTAGAAATATAATGTGTATATTATATGTATACAGAAAGTATTATTATTAACGCCGCGATTTTTTTTTTCTTTTTTTTTTTCTATATAAATAATGTTTATTAAAAAAACAAAAGTAGAAGAAGAATAAGAAGAAGAGACAGATAGAAGAAAATAAAATAAAAAATAAAAATTATTGAAATGTTGTATAAAAATAAATTCTTCATCTTTATTCTTCTCTTTGTATTTTCTTCTATTTTTATTCTTTGTTTCATCGCAGATAATAATTATAACGATTAACAAATTCATCAGTATCCGAATCCATGAATTATTTGACTAGTCTGAAGATAAATAACTGAGCACCAAAACTAGTTAATAAATAATTAATTAATCAATTAATTAATTACTTGCCTCAAGACTCGTTTAGTTTCAAAATCCAATAACTACTGTCTCAAAATAGAGATTGATGGATACTTGATCATATATATGTATATTTTTTTTCGTTAGTTTTTTTGTTTTCTTTTCTTAAATCCACTTTGAATATCTACGATGTTTTTAAACGTACATTTATATTTTATAAGTTTAACTACACTATCCTAATAAATGGACAAATGAATAAATAAATTGGACGCCTTAAGATGTTTAAAATTTGATAATTTTTTTTTTCTTTTTCTCTTTCTAATGTATAGGTACACGTATGTACATACATACATACGTCTCAGGCGTTTATAATTAGTAAAAGTTTTCAAAAATCGAAATCGCAATTTTAACACGGGAAAATTTTTATATATTTACCTTGGGATATTGTAGTTATAATGATAATGCACAAAAAAAAAAAGAAAGAAAAAAAACAATAGATTAAATAGCAATACACGTAACTGGGTTTACATATTCGTTTGAAATAGTAGTTTTAGAAAGAAAGATAAAAAAAAAAAAAAAAAGTCAATCACCAATTGAAAATTGTAACGATGAATAATAATAAAGTATCATTTTAAATTATTCTCAATGATTACAATTACATGTTCATTATAATTCCTCACACTGAATTATTTCAATAATAAATATTATATTTTAGTATAAAAAAAAAAAATTAATAAAAATGAAAAAAAAAAGGACATTGTTTCTATAAACTGAAATATCATTTATTGTGAACATACAAGATAATAACAGCTACCATTTATATTTATAATGATGATAATTATAAATATCAAGTGCTGAATTTTCACTATAATAATAATAATATATCTTATCATCGCAAATGCAGACTGCGCTTATCTTATTCCAATACAGTCTATATAATATAGTTTTACAATTTATCGAGAATTTTTCAAAACCCATACAGCGGTTTGTTACATAAAATTTTAAGAATTTAAATTTCTATATAAGATTTACGATTATAGGTATACATAATTATTAAAAGTGTTTCATCGCTGCCGTGAAAGAAAGAAAAAAAAAAGTTTCTTCTACGTATAATATATACCTATAATATGTATATTAATTTTTAGAAAAGAACAATTTAACAATTTGATATTTATATTATTCAAAATTCAAAATTCAAAATCCTCACCGGCATCATTTCAGGTCTACGATATACTATATTAACTACAATTTAATTAAAGCGCCTATATACCTATACCTAAATATAAATTAACATTAATAGCTAAAAAAAAGAAGAAAAAAAATTCAAATTTTTTTTCTCACTATTATGTGTTACATGCGGATATCGACGCGAATATAAATAATATATATTATAAATAATAATAATAATAATAATAATAATAATAATAATGAAGCAAAATTCATTGCGATTACATTTTTGCACATTTATGTATATACGTTGAAATAGTGAATTTTGGCAGTGATCACCAGCTCAGGCTAAGAGTATATTTCTAAATAGTGAAAAATCTTTGAAAAACTATAATATTTTATCGTCTACATATTAAAAAGCAATAATATAATAATCATACTACGACTCGGATGCTATTAATATATACCTATATAGGTTTTCGTTCGACTATAATATGTATATGGTAAGAAATATTTGCTTTTTATGCTTTACGTAAGTTGTATATTAATTATTGATATACATATACCTATATCGATATGTTCACGCAGTGAATCATTTTTATTCATATTAGATTACTATATTATCATTGTTTTTTTTTTTTTTTTTTTTTTTTTTTTTTTTTTTTTTAATAATTTTTTAACTCATTTTTTTTTCGTTTTCTTGTAATTAAAAAGTTTCTACGTTGACCTGCAACATTAATATTTCTATTTTATTTTATTTTATTTTATTTTTTTTCAACTTTTATACTAATTCAAATTGGTATTTATTCATTTATTTATTTATTAATTTATGGTGTAGAAATTACGAGAGTAGAGAGAAAGAGATAGTTATAGAGTAATATATCATATTATATAGAGAAGAATCGCTATAATAATAATAATAATAATAATAATAATAATTATAATAACTATATTATACCTTGCGTTGAGATGCAGAATATTTACGTTTCGATATCTGACTAAAAAAATTCAACGCGACTTTATAGGTATATAATATAATTAAATATAACTAATACCTAATAAATATTTATATTTTATATATAGTATATATATATAGGTACGTAACTCGGTTGAATACATAATAAGGTAATCAGAGTCTTTTCAAATTAATAACAAACTACAAAGGAGCGCCTGCACCCCTATATATGTATATATATGTATACTAATTAACTTTGTTATCAATTTTTAAAGTACAACTATAATCACCCTAATCTCTATACATATAATTATATTATATAAACTTTTCATTCGTTACTGCACTTCAATTTATTCTACTCAACTTTATTATTTTGTTTTTATTTTTTATCTTTTTTCTTATTCTCATTTATTGCTTTTTTCATTCAGATATTTTGACCCAGACGAAAAAGAAGAACAAAAAAACGAAAAGAAGAACAATCAAAAATTAATATTGGTCTGTCAAAATCCAATTGAAATTTCATTAACGAAACTATATTACAAATAGTTGGTAATCTCTTGTACGAAAAAGAAAAATTTGTTGAAAAAGTTAAAAAAAATTGGTCAAAATATACTTTTCCATCAACTTTTATAGTACCGAATCGTTTTATTTATTCGTCTACTAATTCCCATAGCATAAGTGCTGCGTCGGTACCACCTACCGTTACAACGTTTTGATCATTGTAGAGGAACCGTGCACAAGCTACCTGCGAACTGTATACCTTTTCCTCGGTGTATTCTGCCTTTCCGCTTGTACAAGGATACCGGAAGAGCCTTAAGTAACCCTCGGCATCGCCGGATACGAGCATATCATGGGCTGCTGATCGACTCGACGTAGATAATACGGTGTTAAGAGGATAGTAACGGTTGTTCCACATGCCTATAGTTGAAAAAAAAAGATTTTATACTAAATGATGAAAAAAAAACCAAAAAAACTGAAACATTCACAAAATCGGAGCGGAAAAAAAAAAAATCAGAGAAATTAATGAACCAATATTTTTGTTTTTTATTCTTCAATTGATTTTTACTAACCGGAAACCATGTAGCCAACCATACAATTGTACGTGTACCATTTAACGTCCTTCATTACAAGCGGGCTCTTTTCCGAAGACAAAGATTTCACGTCCCCTATAATAATTTTATGAAAAGATTTTAAAACGATCAACTTACAACAGATGGTATTTTTTTTTTATTTTTTGTTGGATTCATATTTATTTACTCACAAAATACGAGATCATAATCCTGCGTAACGGTTTGTAAAAATCTACTATCCGAGCTCCAGTCGAGTTGTACAAGGGGTTGTGCACCCCGGATTTTATTACTTTTTTTGTAAGAAAATCCGTCGCGAGAGACCCTGAATAAATAGACACTTCCGTTTTGGGAACCAAGAGCGATCGTTTCGCCAGCTGTAATCGAGTTTCATTATAGTTTTATTTCTGGAAATTGTTGATAAATAATTTATTAACTTAAAAAGCGAACGTACTCGGATTATAACCGATGCAGGAAAGCGGGGAACCGCATACTCTCAAAGTTGCTACGGCCGCTCCCGTGTCTGCAGCCAACACAAGAAGATGACCTTCGGAAGATCCGGCTGCCAGAGCCACGCCGAAGGGATGAAAAGCTATGCTGATGCACTCGAAACCGACCTGAAAATATGCAGATTTCGTTTTTCGTAAGACTGTAAAAAAATTGCGACTGAAATTTATGGAAAAGAAGAAAAAATTAGTTTTTTTCGAACCTGCGTTGTCCAAAGCAGTTTATGCCTCCGCCAAAGAGCGATATTTTTGTCGTGACCGGCTGTAGCGAAAACCTCATCGTCCGGATGAACGGCTAATCCCCAGAGCTGTCTACCGTGGCCAAAAACAACCTGATTAAACCTCCGCTGAAGCGAACCCTCAAGAATGTTATTTCTCGTTGTACCGACGTAAATATTTCCGTCATTACGTCCAGGACGTTGAGGATAAATACTGCGGACTCCTCCAGCCGCCTCTGGCAGCTAAAAAAAATCGATTTAAAGTTTTTTTTTTAGTAATTATAGTTAATTAAATTGATTTATGTATTTTTTAAGAAATTTTAACGCACCTTGGTATCGGTTATGCGTTTGTAATTCTGTAGCGAGTCCCAGGCAGCGATTTTTCGGTCCTTTTCACCCCCGGATAGCAAAGTACCTTCTGAGAGCATGACCAAGGAGCTTATCCCTTTATTGTGTGCTTCGAATTCCATTCGGACGAAATAAGCACCGTCAGCATCGACGGAATATACTGTTATAAAACCGTCACTGTCTGCTGTTACCACGTCGCCGTCCTGCTCGAATTGGATGCTGGTAACGTGGGTACGGGAAGGCTGAAGAAGAACAGGAAGAAAAAACATAGATTGACAATAAAATTGATAACTGTATCATTTTATTGTATACAAAACGTGTGTATAATTCGCTCACCGGTTTTATTATGTCTGTTCTTTCGAAAAACCCGTCCTTTCGCCGATTCCAAAAAGTCAAATGACCTCGGCCGTGTGTTATCAACAGATTATCGTCCAAGGGATGAAAAGCTGCGCCTGTCAGATCCTCTTGAAGTGTCTGCACGGATTACGTCGCAAGTATAATTAATAAAGCCATTTTCGGTTGAACTTATTTTTTTTTTTGTTACTATCGAAGAGATTATCGCATCTTTCAAATTGCGAAAAGGATTCGATTGGGCAATTTTTTTTTTTTTTAATTCAATCAAAATCAAATCACTTACCGCAACTTTGCCGAGCAGATGTCCCCATTGCCATTGCCAAACTGAGAGAATAGCTTCCCTTCCAGAGTCAACTACCAAGACGTAGCTACCACCGTTCTATAATATTAGCAGAATTTAAATTGAGCATCGAATCGTTGATCAATTCAATCGGTATAAAAACCGTACGTCTATAATTTATGTCAGTTGGAATTGGGTTAGGATTAAGAATGAATTTGTCTTACCAATTGGGAAAATGCCAGAGCTGCAACGCCCAACTGAAATTCAGACATTCCGAAGACGTAAAGCGTCAGCAAAGTCTCGGTGGACCAAATTCGGACGTGGGGTTGAGCCTTTCTGTGTCTTCCTGATTTTTGACCAGAAGCAACAAGCTCGCGGCTCGGATGAACCTGGATAAAATTAATTGTCACTTATACACGTTGCCCAGAATTTGTTGGAAAAAAAAAAAAAAATCTACTTCTGTATAAACCCTCGAGAATTTTTCGTCTGGTTTCGACGTGTTTTATTTTGGCGACAATCGTTTCTGAGAAGAAAAAAAACAGGAAATGAAAAATACCTCCATGCAAGTGATGTCCTCCGTGTGACCGATGTAATGTCTTTGTGCATTTTCCTCCCTGTCGTATAATACCGCGACTGCAGCAACGTAATAAAGAAGTTCACCGCTGGGAAGAACCCATAGATTTCTCCGCGTATCCGTGCCTCGATAACCGTAAACCCATTCGAGCTGCAGTTTCTTTTCCGGAGGAGAATTATCGACGGGTGGAAGAAGCGATGGTGGATAAAAAGAGCGTCGTAATCCTCTGATAGTTACTCTGGTCGGTTCCTCTCGTAAAACTTCTACCACGCTGTAATCTGTTCGAAAGAAAAATAAGAAAACAAAAAAAAAAAAGGAAGAAAAGTTTTTCAACGATTTCCAAAGTCACAAAAAAAATTATACTCAAAATAGACGAACCAGTTTTATCAATTTGACTAATTAAAAATTTGAAAAATAATCACCGTTCACCCGCACCACTTCCGCTTCTGGAGCGTAAAGTGCTCGAGGTCTGCTCTTGCTTCGGGCACGTCGTTGGCGACTCAGATCTTCCACTACTGTCGGTGGTCCACGAGACCTTGATCTACGTGCTGGTGATGCTGCGATTGCAACTGCTCCGATACCCGCACCACCACCTAGATAAAAGGTGTCTACATCGGCGAACTCGTTTCTCAGCTGAGAAAAGCTCCTCACCTGTAAATTGTGCAGTGAAAAGATTTTTACTTACTCCCCCTTTTTTTTCCTTCTTTGAATAAATTCAGTGCCGTAATCAGGCGTTAAAAAAAAAATCAAAAATCTCGAAATTTGGACGAAAAAAAAATTAAGCAAGTATAGTTGAAGTTGTAATTTTTAGGTGATCATAGGCATGATAATATCTTATCGATTCTTTAAACCTGGAATTCTAAAATGGGAATTGAAAGGTCGAGAAGGTAGTATAAAGGTGATCGAGGGAAAGCTGCAGAAGAAAGACCGGGTTTTATGGTAAGGATTTAATTACATGAAATAAAAAAAAAAAAAAAAAACCTCATTGTAATTGATTCGTAAAACTGAGATAAGAAAAGTTGGGAAATTGACCGATTTGAAATTCATATTACAATATTGACCCGATACGTGTGAATCTTTGACCTTTTTTATACTCGCTGCAGTTGTCCCACTGACCTGACTGGTATATAATACACGAAATATATCACTTTGCAGTATCCCGTTTCTGCGGTTTTTTTTCTCTTCTCATCGTCATCGTTTTATCGAGAGTAAAAAAAAAATTAAAATTAACAAAAAATTGTTACTTTTTGATCATTGCAAGCAATTGTAGATAGAAATTGTCGTAAAAATAATACGATCATTATTTTCGCGATAATATACACCCCCATATAACGTGTTTAGCCTGAATACATATTTATTTATATTCATGTAAAGCATTATTCAAACTCGTCTTTTATAAGGGCACAACGGCGTTTTTATATTATTTGCATGAATAAACAATAAACCATTAACAGCTGCAGGCTATATACGATCTTATATATCCATTAAGGTGATTAACATCGATTCCAACTTTGATTTACAATATAGATATTATTTGTTCAAAAATGTATACGAAAAAACAGAAGAAAAAAACGAGAAGAAAGGGAGAAAAAATACTTTGTACAGAAAATGTGGTTAAATATAAGAAACTAATTGCGCCAATTAGCTTTATCAGCAGTCTCGATTCTCATGAAAGGAAAAAGAAATAAATGAAAAGAAAAAATGAAGAAAAATCAGCCTCTCGTGTCGAGGTAATAGGTCTTAGACCAACTTACGTCTCGAGTACGATTATAGTATAATGTACGTACGTTACTTCAGATATTGTTAACTAAAGATAATTAACAGTTCGAAGGTACAGCCGCAATTATTATTTGTATTTTCTTTTTTTTAGTTTTAGTTTTACCCTATATAAGTTTCAAGCTCAAGTTTAAATTCAACCAGCTGCAGATGCGATATTATCGTCCGGAGAAAAGGCCATGCGTGCAGTTTAAAGATATATATACCTGGTATATAATATACTATGTATAATAAATAACAATCTTTCGCGTTATAGTGATAAAATTTATAATCCAAAAAAAGCAGAAGAATAGAAAAATAAACGTTTCTCTGTTTCTTCGAAATTACTTCAATCGAAAGAATTTCACTTTACCTCCAATCCTGTAACTGTGAACATTCGTTTGGCTCCGTTCATCTTGAGGACCTGACCCAAGTCTTCGAGGACTTCTTCGAATGGCTGGGAGGTACGGAGATTCAATAAAACGCGGCACTATGGGTAGAAAATTTTGTGTAAAAACAGCTTTTTCATTTGAGTATGAAAAAAAAAAAAAATTGTAACGTGTGTCAAAAGTTTCGAGGAAGAAAATTGTCAGAGGAAAATACCTGAACTGTGTGATCGAGGTTGTTCACTATTCTTATCACCCTCCCAGACGAGGGTTTTCCGCCCCCAGGTGGAGGCGCTTCGTCACTGATAGACGCCTTACGACTAAGACTTCCGACTGCTGGGGGTCTGCTCCATCCAGGACCTCCAGCTCTACCACCCGCAACAGCACCTCCGCCTCCTGGTGTTGCGTACCACGTGTTACTCTTCTTCCCGTAGCTTGCCGGCTGTTAAAAGAAAGAGATCGTTCAAATTTGAAATGAACAATTTCTAGGGATTTTTAAAAAATTTTTTTATTCATGGATTTTAGTCTAATCCGCGCAAATTGTTTCGTGACGTTCCTCGGTCTGATTAAAATTGCATGAAAATGAAAGAATTGATATCCAAATTTCTAAATTTGATATAAAAATTTTACTTATTTCTATACATGAAGCTGTGACCTGCAACATGTCAACGGGGAGAGATATGACTTCGAAAGAGACGTTCATCAACACCAGGAAACTGTCAACGATGTCTTTTCCGTCCGAGGAAGAAAAATTTGAAGATGAACAATTTGAAGAATTTGAAGAAGAAGTAGAAGTAGAAGCGGAAAAAGAAGGAGAAGAATCGTTCTCCAATACGTATGGTCCAAACACTGCAGCCTCCCCCGGCGCGTATAACGACGAACTTGACGAATCAATGATGAACACGTTAAGAAACAACAGTCTCTAATTAAAATAAAATAATATCCGAATATACTATTGCTTGGTGTATTGATGACGATTGCAGATATTTAAGAATATGTTATCTGTGATGCGAGTGAGCGAGCGAGAGACAGAGTAGAGACAAAAATGGAGCGCAGAAAAATTGAAAAAAATTATAAAAAAAAAAAAGAACGTTGATAAATCGTTCAGAATTATGAAAAGACAAGATAGAAAGACTTAAGAAATTTTGAAAACAGAGCTGCAGATGTGTAGAAGCAGTTACAGTGGCCTTCGGTGTGATAATAAGTATTCAAAGGCAATGATCAGTAATACGTGGTATAAGAATGTACCTATTCGAATTGGTAATAATAAATCGTATTTTTTTTTGGAAATACAAAATAATGAAAAGCTTGATAATCGTCAATACAGTTTCGAGTAGTATAAGATAAAAAAAAAAAGAATTTCCAACTCCGTATCACTACGCGTTTTCGTTTATTCGACAATATTTTCTTCTCTTCTTTCCTATCCTTTTTCCTTCCTTATACGAAATGAATCCGTCACGCCACTTTTCCGGCTTGTAAATTTTCGAAACTCCCCTATAATATTATCCACGAACTCTGACGACGACCGCGACGGTTCGTGTTCTACTGAAGGACTAAGGACTCGCGCTACTCCCCGACCCCAGAGATGCGGATGTTCCCACCCTCGACACACCGCGAGGGGGGTGTGTTGCCCAAGGCCATAATACCCTCGCCCCGTTCGCCGCGCCTTACCTCGCCTCCTTCGGATATGCCCTATGTATAATGCATGCTAATCAAAAGGCAGCATCGTCGATTTCCATCCTTCTTATTCGATTTATTCGTCTCTTATAGGCGCCACCGCCCAGCATCCGGTTCTCCTATATTAATTTCTCAGCCTTTTTACTCGGCTGTGTTTATTCCTAATGGACGGTATAAATTTCGAAAAAATATATCTCTAATCGGACGTAGGATGGACGGTTTGGCCAGGCCATTCCCGCTGGTTCATCATCGCTAACAATAAGTGACTTCGCGATTATATACGATGCGGGTTTATCGAGGTAATGGATAGCAGCGTTGAGAAGACGTAGGGGGATGAGTAGTTGGCTATAACGCTTTTCGTGGTAATCATTGTGCATTAAAGATAGTGAAAAATCGATTTTATTTCTTTTTTTTTTGTTTTATTACATGTAAAATGATGAGGAAAAAAACACCTCGCATCGAGGTAGATTTGTGAAAAATCATTCCACGTCCAGGTTGCCGGACTAAGTCCGGCGTATACTGCAGGTATAATTTAGCTAATTTGTTAAAAGGCAATTTCGGAGTGAGTTAAAACTGAAGTCGAATCGGAATCGCTTTGCCAAGTTATGAATCTTGGACACGCACGTCACCTCAAGGCTGTAAAGAATATATACACGGTTACGTATGTAACTTTAACCCAGTTTTTACGTTACATATATCACTGAAAAAAAAAAAATTTCAATTTCTTTCTTTTTTTTTCTTTAGATTATATATTATCTCCTGTGAAAATTAACACGAATGTAAAACGGTCATAATTGTTACGTGAAAGAAATGAATGAGCAGAAAATTTCATTCATTACCAAATTCCACCAAAAAGCAGATACGTCTAATGGGCAAAATAATTTTCCATTAAAACTGCACTGTCCAAGGATTCGATTAGCTGCCAAGCCGATCACGAATTCCCCCTCTTCCCCTCTTGCTGCTTGGCGTTCAAACCGCATATGATAATGGCCGTATGAATTAACACAGGGTGAAGGTCGCCCCTTTTCCTACCCTTCCCTTCCTCTCCCTTACCTAACTTGAAACCCCCGAAGGATCGGGAGGCTCAGAAGCACCACCGTTTACGTATTGTACCGTTAGAATTTCACCACACCCGATCACCCTGAACTCTGATAGCCTGAGGTCGTTAGTATTTCGAAAATCCTTTCGCTCTCGAAGTCAAGTATACGATAATAGTTGATTGAGTCTATTTTTTGGGGGAAAGATATTTATGGAAAATATTTATTTTTAGAGTTATTTTTGGGCACCGATTAACCCATATGTATACTAGAGTAAAAAAATTTATCAAAATATGTCATCCGGATAATTTTTACAGAGCTCTGAATGCGTGAGGCGAGGTGAGGTGAGGTTTCTTTGATTAAGTCCCTAGTTAGGAAAAATCCCGGAAGCAGTACCCCCGAAAAAAAAAACAAAAAACAGTAAGAATATCTTGACCGTATGTAAAATACTAACACACGAAATATAAGGAGTGAAAGGCGATACTTATGATAATGTTGTTGCTTCGCATGCGTGGGGTATAAAGGCTGATGGTTCCTTGTCACGATTTCGAGACTCAAGAATCCTTGATTTAATATATGTTTGTAAATATATTACAATAAGTATTTGATCCATGACGACGTTTCTTCTCCCTCTTTTTTCTTTTTTTTTTTGTTCTTTTAGGTTTTAATCGTTTCTCAACTTGGAAAGAGCCGCGTAAAATCTGATTTACTTAGCAAATATCAAGTCCTGAATTTCTAGACAGCATAATATCCTCGATAGAACCTCGAATTCCGTTCGTTGTTACGACTATTAATATTCCGAGGGCGTGTAGTAGCAAACGTTTACGTCACTTCAGTCTAGATTTATGGATCAAAACTGCGGCGTATTTCTGATAGAATTCAAGGATTTTAAAACGGAAAAAAGTTTTTTTCGGACAATTTGGCGAGAGATCAAAAAATTGTAAACTTCATCTTCAAGGACGAGGAAACATCGAAGATACATTTTTGAAGATTATTTTTCAAGTTTCAGCCAAAAGTACACCGAGAAATTCGTACTTTATTCCCATGGCTAGATCCCTTGGTTAGTTTTAAGTCTGGCGTGAGTCATGATCTGATAATTCGCGCATGCGTTTATCGGCAAGGTCGTGCGCAAGAAATTGCACCGTACGATACTGGCGGCAAGGGTCACTGCTGGTGCTCAACCCTTGGCCTTTGGTGCATTGCTTCGGTCGTACACCTCGGATTTGCAATTTGCATCGCGGCCGTTGCCGTTGCCGTTGGAGCCATTACCGCGATGCAGACTGCAGTTTCCTTTAAAATTAACGCTTACATATTTTTTTTTTTTATTTTTATTTCTCATACTGCAATTAGATTTATCATAGGAGAAAAAGGGCTGGAGACACGCACGAGCTCTTACCTATCGATTACAGGCTTCGGACAACGCGAAATTTCCTATTTCATAAATCTGGACAAATTTTTGAAGCTTATTTTAATTCTCAGAAGCAAAAAACGAACATTCTCCTGTCTAAAAACGACGGTAATCATAATTAAATCGTAACTTGAAAAGGGATATTTCTTTCCTTGAGAAATAAGCAAACTGTTGATGATATATAATGACAGTTGCATGCGTGATGTGATTAAACGATATAAGTATACCAGTCGATGTATATACGAGGGCTGGAGAGAAACTGGTTGGTCTTAAAAGTCCGAAAAGTGGTACAAAAAAAAGAAAATACATAAAAGCTTTCGGTAAAGTTTCGTGAACTGAAGAGAACGTGCCAGAGGCGATAAGGGCTGGCAAGGACTCTCGCATAAAGATGGCCTCCAAACTCATATTACCGAGGTCGGGGGATCCGAATCTCAATTATTTATCAACGTGTTATTATTTGAATATTATATACATACAACATATATACCTTATATTACATAGACTAATCACGACAAGGTTGACACTTAACGCAGAGCTTAGTGATCCGGCGAATCGGTTTAGCTCGCGCGGGCCGTAGGGTATAATCGCGATAAAATTATAATTTACTTTTTTTTTTTTTATAAGATTGCACGCGTTTGTTTAATTCACGATAAAATCCTGCTCATATAGTCGAGATAATGGTCTTTATTTTATTTTTTCTAACCCCGAAAATATGTTTGCGAGGTAATTCAAGTCGTGTGGAAAAAAAATTTGCACCCGTTTATAACAAGGAATATGATCAGATGAATTTTAATGAACGGCCCTAAGTTAGATAAATTAAATATACCATATATAGTCGAAAAATAAAAGCTCAAGGTTTACTCAATCATCTTATCAGATTTTCATGAAGAACAAAAAAATGAATGAATAAATAAAAAATCGTTTACCAAGAATTTAAACCCACATATATACGTTTTTTCATTAGGATTTAAAGCTGAGAAAATCTTCAAGCTATACCCATATACACTTACTTTAGACAGCCGACGGTTCTACGTCACATACGTCAGACAGGAAAGCTTGAATAATGCAAGAGCACACGGACCTTGGGCAAAACGCGTTTACTCATTGTCAACTGAGCGGGTAACGAACAAACACGTATCTCCTCCTCACCCCCCTTCGAAGACTGGTCAAGTTTACCCACCCTAAAATTCGTGCGATTTTATTGATCGTTTGATAAATCGATTTGGAACTCGAGTGATTAAAATGTGGGGCAATTGGAAGAAAACGATCAATCCCGAAAGAGGGGAGCTTTTTTCTTTCTTTTTTTTGTACAGCATGCATGTATTGCAAATCGCTGAGTATTATAGGTATGACTTATCACTACCGGGATGAATTCTGCGGGTATGCAATTAATTATGTCATTTAATGCAGATAATAATCGGACACAGTGTTATTCATGTAAATTATAACGAGGCTGACGAGGAACGTTACGTATCTACTAACTCACTTTTCCGCTACAATGAGTTTGCAGGAGTGATTATTAATAAAATGATAAAAAATTCAAGCTTGAGGTGCTGGACTAATTAAATATTCAGTATTATTATGATATATGTTAATCATAGATTTATCTAGTTACTCTGTACGTATGCATTATGCAACGCCATTTTTATAAAACAATTAATTCCACTACTACCCCAGATAATCAGGGAAGCGAAAACGTCGCTGTACTTTACGAATCACATTTCAAACGGGAATGAAGAAATGAGAAAATAAAGAAATGATAAGAAAACGATATGATACGATGATTACACGAATTCTTCATGCGTTAAAAAGATTATTTTTCACCTTGTCATAAAGTTAACTTGACAGTAAATATATAAGAATCGAATGTTCGTGGTGGAATAATTTCTTATGCAGCACGAAAACGAGAGGAGTTTATTTTATCTTTTTTTCTAATTCCTTTCTTATACTTGTGTTCTTTTTTTTTTTTTTTGTTCTCAACAAATCGCCCCTGCGTTGTGCGGCTCATATTTCTATGCTAATTCCCTCGGGGTGGAAAGAGAAATAACAGATTCACTGGGAGAACGAAACTCTCTTTTTATTAACGCTCATTTCATTCCACGGGATACTTCGACTGGCTAGTCGCGGGCTAGCCTCTTGCACACGCATCGCATGACTCATATAACCCAAGATGCAAATGATTCAATTATTTCATAGTCTACGGGGCACGGGCTATAGGAGGTTCGTCACGGTTATTTTGTTATCGCGTTTGATCCCGTTCTGAAACACTTCATCGTTCGTATTTCATTTCATTTCATTTGAATTTATATATCTGTATATATACATATCATAGAGAGTTCCCTGACCACCTTAACTATATATTCTATAAGCTGCAGACCTCTAACCCGCACCTCCCATAACCCTACGGATACTAACGTAATGTCGTTATACTTCAGGCACTAGTTTATAAACCACCTTAGCAATTATAATATTCAGTTTATGGTAGCCGAAAGCTACGATACAAAGCTCCTAGTTGCTGGAATAAATGAACACGAAAACCTGTCAAGATTATTTATCCGTCGAATATATATCTACACGGATATATACATAGTACATAATTTACCGCACAAATTTATTATTTTAGGATAATATTCGAGCAGCCAGAAAACTGATTCTGGAGTAATTAGTCAAAACTGATAATTCTAATGACACGATTAATTAATCAAGTTTTTTTTTCTTCAATTTGTTGAATTTTCACAATAGCAAAAAAAAAAAATTGAAATGAAAAGTCCAGGATTCATTGAAATAGCTGCAAACGCTGTAAATTGGAATTAAGTACGGATAGTGTCAGCTCTCTTTGGCTCGGTGAGCCGACTATTGCTATTTTTGCCCGTAGAACCTAGGCTAACACAGCCGTGCGGCCTACATCTCGCTAAGTCGCCCCAAATACATCGCATAATATACCCTTCTTAACCCCCTCTTCACAGTTCAACATTTCCACCCCAGATTCCCCCTAGCCTGGTGCCCCCTATCACGCGATCAACGTTTTATTGCGTACGGCGACACTCCTTTGCAGCGACAATCACTTTCTTATAGGTATATAGATATATATTTATACACTTATACTAATCCCTTCGGTTTTAAGAACGGATGGATATAATGAAAGACCGAGAAGAAATAAAAAAACTACGGAATATAAGCTGCTTTAACGTGTCATGAAGTATCATCATTGAAAGATGAAAGAATGAAGAGCAAAATCAGTTTTAAAAATTGAGAGTTTTTTTTGTTCTTTTTCTGCGAGAATTTTAGGAAACAAAATAACGCATTGAATCCTTTTTTCTGTATTCCTGAGAGTTAACAAACAAGAAAAACAGAAAGTAAAGCGAAAATTAATGTTAAATAATGCTACAAATTTTTGCGGACGCAAACATCAACGACATCAACTTTGTTCCGTATATACCTAATCCGCGTATTTAATTGACGTTATGAGGATTCAATATGAATATATAAAAAGCTAAAAGATATTTCCTTGTAAATTCATTAAAGCGTTCGATATATTTTTATTACCAATCGCAAAATTACAAAGACATTAATTAATTCAATACGTTGAGAGAGAGTCTACCGCGCGGCACCGCGCAGTGAAATACTACAGTAGTAACGCTCGTGTATCGTCCGACCGGCCCGCCACACACGAGGCTATATCACTGCCGGCCGTCAGTCCGCTCGGTACTTAATGTTTCTACTTACCGCTGCTCTCTCGCTACGCCGCTCGGGCGTCCGCTACGCACAGTCTTGCACTACTATCTTGACTGACTACGCGCGGTCTTGTACTACTAGTGCCGCTGTAGAAACGCGCGCCTGTCCATTGATGAAACAAAAAAATTCAAATTCTGGGTAATTTTGAAGAGTAAAAAAAAATTTTTTTTTTTTCTTTTCGATTTTCTTTTTCATCTTCTTTTATTTCGCATAAATTTCGAGAAATTAGCAATTTAATTGAATGGCGAATAGTATACAGAGATATGAACAAATGAAACAAAATTTATTACCGCGTGTTTAGTTTTGTTACTTTTAATTTTGAATTCTGGATTTTTTTATTTTACGCTTCGGAGTATATCGCAGTCTTGTTACATTGGCTAGATTAATAATTTGATATTAAAACTTGAGTGCATTTAGAGCTGATATATAGCCTTAGCTAAAGATTGACCACCACCCCACGTGGCGTATTGATCCCAGTCGTTGTTGCCGCGGGGGCGACTCGTGGCGAGTTTAGTTATAATGAGATACGGGTTTCTCGTATACCTATACCTAGGCGTATCCCACTCCACACCCTTTCTTTCTCTGGCCCTTGCCTTGGTCAGTCCGTGATTCACTTGCGACTTGGCCAGTTTCTCAAACACGCAAAGCCATCTCGATTACGTTATATACATATACCTATATGTATACAAAAGTCTAGCCGTTTACTCTACACTTTGATGTAAAAACTATACCTATACTCGTAGGTATACCTCGGTATGTAAGAATTTTATCTAAACTTGACCCGAAAGAAAGAACTGAATGAAAAACCAAAAAGATAACAAAAAAATAAAAATAAAAATAAAAACCAAAATAGAAACAGGAGCAGAAATAAAAGTCATCCGAAATTTTACCAACGAATAATAGTGTCAATTTTTTATTTTTTTTTTTCCAGTCAACCCTTGATTTTAGCTATCCCTATGAAATCGGGATCTGCCCATCAATAGCAACGGAAAGTTTGCGACTGCGGTCTATAGAATTTTCTGGGCGCACGCCCATCGCCGCCCCCATATTCCCACCCCGTTTGTTAAACTACCCCCTCCGAAACGATGCGAGACCACGTGTTCGAGGGTAAACAGTAAATGGCGTAAATGGCGGACGAAAGTGTATTTGAAAAAAAAAAACAAAAAACAGAAAATCGAAGTAGGCAAATTAGGGGCACTAAAAGTCCGCTCAATTACCGTAAACGTTAATCAATCAAAATGACAAATTTTAAAAACCGTGTGATAACGACGATTCGATTCGCTAACCGAGTTCCTAATTAATTTTGTAGAATTCAGGGGGTGTCTCAGTTTCATTTATCCTTTAAAGCCACACCCCAAGCGTCAGTCTCTAACGACTGTAATCAGTCTTAATTAGATACAACGGGATAATATTAACGATGAATAATAATAAACGATTACCGTTAGTAAATGTGGTGGATTTTATACATAAATCGTCGAGGGGTTTCTTAAGAGAAAGAGAGAAGAGAGAGAGAGAGAAAAAAAATAATAATATACGTACATAGATCGTGTGGGTTAATAAATGGAAAAGCACAACTCATTAGAGTCAAAGTCTTAAATATTCATCAACTTCACGGGGGCTGAGCACCTGACGTTATACATATTATGTGCATACATATATCTGTATGTATATGTAATGTTTTAGCTTAAGACTTTATAGTCGAGACGTTGTTTCGCCTATGGGTATGTATTGTGGACTGGGTTCTTTAAGCGTGTGGTATACACATCGTCGCCTTATAAAGTCCTTGTGTGATAAAGTGATTTACAAGAAAACTGCGTAGGCACAAGCCCCGTCGACCACAGTCGCAGTTTGTATCTGGCCCAGATCAAACGCTAAGGGGGGCAATGGCTCGCACGCAAGTCCACCCCCACATCGACTACATATCGTATGGTACAAGCGACTTATATTCCAGTTAAGAACTACTCGACGAAGAAGAGGAGAGGGAAAGGAAAATAAACGTCTTACCAAAAAATGAAAAGAAAAAAAAAAAAACTGAAAAAATGAAAAACTGAATCGTTCAACGATATTGATTATAATAATAATGATAAATCATCAATAAACTTGCCTTAAAAGTCTTGTAACTTGAAACAACGTACGATGCTCCGTCTTCAAGCTCGTCCAAGGTCACCTTCCGGTCACCGTCCATTGAAAATATGTGACGAGCACCCCTCGGTAAATCAAGACGGAGAGAAAGCCGGTCCAGCAATGCTTCCAACGATCCAATATCCCTACCGGGTTTGAATCTGTTCAGGATTTAGAAGGAGTTAAAAAAATTTATTTTTTTTTCTCTTCTTTTTGATTCGACAATATTTCACCACGATATAATTAGGACTTCGTGATCGAGGCTAAGAAAGGCCTTGACTGATAACCTCGACGGATAAATTTAAACGGGCCAAGGTCACTCGATCATACATATTATTATATCTGCATTCGGACGAGATTATCTTCAAAAATTTCTCTGATACGTTCATGTAATTGGGTAATAAAATTAACGGGACGAAGGTGGGAATTTTAAAAATTAATCAAATTCCGATACTAACACGTACTTCTACACGAAAATGATGCAGTCTAAGCGCTTATTTAACTTACCAAAGTACTACATAAAATTAAGAAAAAAATAAAACTCATATGGGCACTGTGAACTCACCCCTATTTCATACAACGTTATAACCGTGGAAATTACTCGACAAAACTATCGCAGCGATATAGAAAATGAACATTGTTATCAAACGGCGGGAAGGGGTGGGGAAGCGGGGGGTGAGTAAAGAACTAAAAGCTTCTAAAGCACGTGGAGTAATCTAGGTCAGCCATAGCAGAGCCCCAATGTCGTTAATACATTTATGCACGCCGTTAAAACTGAATCTAAGAAAATCAGTGAAATACTTTTGACCGTGTGATGAATTGGGTAGGAATATTATTAATGCCAAAAACTGATTATCGGAGCTTGAAATTCACCATTACGTAATATTTGGCAAAAAGCGGCTGAGAACCCCTCAAAATTTTTTGTTTTTTTTGCTCTTAATTTGGGGCTTTTTCTTTCTTTTTTTTTTGTTTCTTTCTTTTTTTTCACCCACCTGAACTCGACACCGGGAAAATAGGGATCTCCATTCTTGTAGAAGGTGACACGTCTCGCCCTCCAATATCCGAGATTATTATACCTCGGTGGTGCCGGTTCCTGACGGCTCTTCGGCCTGGTCTCCGGCTGCTCTGGGGGCGGCATACGAGGACTAGAAGGTCTGCTATGCTGCCTCCAGTATCCACCCATGCCTCCGGCTCCATCCCCACTTCCTGGTACCGTTCCGCCACCACCACCACCGCCGCCACCTCCACCAACGCCGACGCTACCGCCGGCACCAATTCCGAGGTTTACGCCGTCGTCGTCGCTGTCAACTTCGTCCGTGTCAGCGCCTCGACCCGGCATTGTGGAGGTCATCGGAAGCACAGGTTGCGGAGAATCATCGTGACGTGCTGCCACCTGGTCATCCGAGGATATTCCAACCCCAATGCCAACCCCGGCGCCGGCGCTATTCGAACCAACCCCCGATGGAAGACCACCGTCCTCGTACTGACCAAGACGCGAACCACCACGCGAAACTGCCTGCGTCGCGATCATTTGCGATTTTTAAGATGATCGAACGCGGAGAGATTTTCGACCCTCGGGAACTTTTTCTGAACTCAAACAAAAATAAATAAAAATATAGAAAATTTGATTCGCAATTTTTTGCAATTGAGAAAAATGGTAAACGAAGCTAAAACTTGATCGTTTACCTTTTTCATTTCACTTTGTTGCAGCTTCTTGTTTTTTTAACATATGAGTTTTTCTTTTCTTGTAACGATTCAGGGAAATAGATCTACAAATTTGTTGTTATAATTTTCATATAAAAACCGATGCAAGCAGGTTGATTCCCGTTTCGAAATAACCGAAACCTTTTCCTCCTTTTTTATGTTTTTATTTTTATGACACGTCAATTGGCAACTCGAACGGCAAATAGTAAAAAAAAAAAAAAAAGTAACATGCCACTTTCCACGTGGCTTGGCGCGTGATACTGAAGGAATTCGAATCGATCGGGAAGTTGGAACTTTACGATATATTTTCTATGCGACGTGGTTTACAACTGCGGCTTACTGCGGCTGACTCGATTCCCCGTAGGACTTTAGTCTCAATACGATTCATCATCCGAAATACAATATTCATTTACTTATGACTCGTTTATAATTTTTTTCCTGGTACAACTCTCCTCACGAAATAACGTGAAACTAGAAACCGATCTACTACAGAGTATTTAATAACAATTCATAAAACGTCGGATTTATGCTCACAAATAAATACAACTCCGAGATTATTCTGTGTCTGACTCGAAACGACCTTATCTACTGATCTTACATTCTCTCTGTATTCATTTACTCACCTGTACAATAGCCGTTCTTTTTTCAATAACTGCGGGGAATAAAGTGGACAGATGTTTCTCCGTCTTGAAGTAAAACGAATTCCTGGTAGATTTAGGCAGCTTTATAACAAATCGCGATATAGTTTCTTTTCTTTTATTCAATAGAATGTCGAATATCTGTTGAAGTTGACTGTCGTAGAGTTTGAAGATTTATTATACGACGATGTAAGTTATCGAAGATTATGTTTCGATCGATGATAATGGAACCAATAATGAGAAGAGAATGACACTTCGTTAAAAACGAACAAAAAAAAAAATAAAAATAAAAATAAAAATGGTTCAATGATTTTGAAAATCCGTCGATGAGTGATAGATTTCGTTTATAAAACACATAAACGTTGTATTTAAACAGTGATTGAACGGTTCTCTTATCGACGTTGACACAGCGGTATGCTTCATTTAAATGCAAATTATAGTTTATATAGTTTACATATTCATGGGGTATAGCGCGTCCTTCGCCGATGGGGTCTCGACGTCGAGTGTCGTTCCTCGGCTCTTACAAAGTAGTGTCAGTGAACTGTATATTCCCTTAGTATAAAACCCTCCGGGGGAGCTCAAACTTGTTGCACACGTTGGTTTATCGACGCAAGCTCCTACGGCGACGTTTCATTGGACGAAAACTTCTCGGGCGTTTATATCATTGGATAATAGAAATGGGGACAAACTGGGAGACCAACCCCCACCCCGCTCATTGGGCAACTTCCGGAGTCGGTATGGCTGACAAAAAAAATAAAAGTAAAAATCAAAAACGGTTGCCATATAGATCAAAAATTTGTTTTATTAATATTTTTTTGCTTCGTGATTATAAATTTACAAAATTCGAAGGGTTTTTTCTAAATCGGACATTTTTTCTCTTCTCTTTCTTTCTTTCTTTCTGAAAAAAAAATATCAACCACGTCAGCCGGATGCCAATTTTCCGAAACGTAGGTACGACAGCGACAGTAATCGGGAAAACCGATTATGCTGATTCGCAGGGTACGTTCTGCGGGGTATATTGTCGCTATCAAGATTACCATACATAGTATTTACGTTATCAACCAATAAACTTCCGCCCTAACTGGATTCAAGGCCTGCAAAGCTATATCAAGTATACGTACTCGATTTCCTAAAATTAAAAGGGTCCAAAATTTCTGAATATTTTATTTTTACCCAATCAATAGCTAAAACAAAAAAAAAAAACGAAAAGAAAAATTCCTTCGGGGGTATTAAGGTCGTTGCCAATTTTCTCATACTTAATAACATATTTTCTATATATTATACACGGTAATTCAGGTCAGCAATAATCTCTCACAAGATTCGGGTATAATTTATTACACCACTTCCTCCTGATTGTTATTATTATTATTATTATTACTTTCATTATTTTTAGGATCATTATTATTAATAATTTTATCATTATCATTCTCGTTGTTATCATTGTTGTGTATAGTGCGTGCATATAGCTTAGAAGTCAATATTCTTAAAGGTTCGCGTGTACCTCGACTAGCCAGTCCATATTCACCTGCTAGCTGCCTGGCAGTTGACCAACGGCTGACCAATCTCGAGTCGTACTACTTAAAAGTCGGTGAGTAGAATCGCCCGGCTTCGGTCGGACGCGGCGCATTGAAAGTGAAGAAATCATCATATCTATATATCAGCTTTGGCGTTAATTTTGCATCGAACTGCATAACGCAGATTTATATATTTTTACTGAATTTTGAATAGCGAATCGGACATTTAGGCAGTTTAATTCAAATGTAATTCTTCCTCTGGGCTGTGAAAGAAGCAAAAAAACATATTAAAAACGAAAAAGAATAATTAACTTTAAACGCGCGGACGAAAATATGAATAGAGTTGGCGTGATTTAGGAACGTTTTAGGCCACTGGGACGGCTGTCTAGATAAAAATACGCGTTAAAGTAATTTTGAGTTTTGTACTCTATACATATATGTATACGCATATACAATGCGTGAAGTACACGGGTAAATATTCAAACTATCGTATATAATTATCAAATCCAACGACGACCTCCTTTTTCATCCTTTTTTATGCCATATACAAAGCAAGATTTTATCCAAAGGTATAGGTACATATTTAGAAAATTTCAAAGCTTGCTTTACCGTTAATCTCATTAATATATCTAATCACTGCTGCAGTGGTTAATGTCTACATCGTTGGACCTTAAATGCAGTAATTTATATACATATATTTTGTACAGTGCCTACTGTTAATTCTTGCAACTCGGCCGAGTGGGTAATAACACCTGACGTTGGAAGAAAAAAAAAGTACCTCTTCTCTATTTACAGTACCTATATACATACGGCTCTAGATATATATTGCCTATACGTAACTATACATACCTATATATACTACCGGTATAATATACTTGAACATATAATTTATGCTCACAAAATGGGGAGTCACTTCATATCGTGATAAATATGCTAATCCACATTTGTCATAGAATATTAGCCTCGGAGAATGAAAATGGAAAATTAAAGTATACCGATGATTTTTGGTACGAATTATATATTCTATAGGGAATTTAAAAATTAAATACCAAATTCATATGGGTATACAATAGTTAATCGCAAATTTTTACTGAGTCAATAGTTATTGCAAATTTGTATTGTTCTGTATCTAGATATGTATAAGATTTGAAAAAGTGATGGGGATTTAGATTCCGATCTATACAAGCACTTAGCGATAGAGATATATATATATATATATAAGTATATATGTATGTATATATATTTTTTTGTACCCATTTCTAATTATAAATTTACACCTCTGTGCCGGTTCGCTGGTTTACGTGCAGACCCTCTACCCCCGTGGGCAACTTGAGAGAATTGCTTTGGCACAAAGTGGCCCGGGAAAAAATGTCAACCGGTCGCAAAACTTTTCGTCACGCGCGTTCCACTTTTGAATATATACCTACCTACCTGCAGGCTTTCTTATACTTTTATACCTTATATATTTAAAGCTACGACTGTACCTACAGCTGTTTTACTTTCTGTAAACGCCTATGTACACGTAAACTTCCGTGTATTTATAAATCACCGTTTATTGTTAATACTAAACGACGAAAATATTTCCTATGAATCGCATTCATTCTCGCTATACTGGATCAGGAATAAAGGAAATTGGCGGAAAGTCCGTTTCTCCCTAATGCATAAATGATTACTGAGAAAATCGTATTATTTGATCTTAGAATTTTTATTCATTGCTGAACGTCTTTAGACTCTTTAAAAAAAATTTACCTAATTCATTTTTTATTTTCTTTTTTTTTTCTCTGAATCAAATTTCCCAAATTTTTGTAAATCTCTTCAGGATTTGTTTTCACGTATAAAAATCGTAGTGACAGATTTAAAGCTTTTCACTTCGCAAGAGTTTATGATTTTATACCGTTTATGGTATACTTTACCTATACACCGCGGATAATCGAGGGTTTCACGGATATATATAATATATTTTTTATTTTCTTTGGGCAATAGGTATAGGTATAGAGATAAAAATCGTTTCGGTATCAAGTAATATAAGTTCCGCAACCAAAACGCTCGTCATTTGAACAATTAAAGTCTTAGTGCATGTCTCAGAGTCATAAATAGTTTTATGCATTAAAATTTATCTCTGATTTACAACGAGATAATGTATTATTAAGCAGCCATGATGTTGGAGGGGCGACCCACTTGGGAAAATACTCACCCCCGATATCTAATGAAAAAAAAGAAATAGAGAAAAAATAAATAAGACTAATGTTGGAAGACAAGACTTATGGCCAAGATTCATAATTATAAGTCTAGATTAAAATTACTGTGAACAAGGATTTTTAATTTTTTTTTTTTTTCTGTTTTTTAGGGAATAATTGTATACCTATGGCATAAGATTATTACGCGAAATTCGAGTTTCCAGATTTCAATGAAGAAATAGGTCCGAAATTGAGACTCGAGTTTGCCATAAGAGCAGGCCACACATACAAGCCATATCGAATTATGGGTGGCAGCCAAGAGTTGCCTTTCGTCGTTCGCGGGTCGCACGCCAAAAAGTAATTCGAGGCGATCAACACCCACGTATATCACGCCACACAGGCATAAATATGTATACATATATGTATATAATTCGATAGTGAAAGAGGGTGAAGAAAAGAGAGAGTGAGATTGGGAGAAAGCGAGAGAGAAGGTCGTCGAGGATTTTGCAAGGGCTGAAGAACAGAATTTCAGAGATCTTAGGCAAAATAAATATGCAAACCTCTTTCTGGTGTTAGGATTTCTTAAGAATCTTCAAATCTGTAATAAATGAACCTCGGATAAGGAAAAGGCTTTATCCACAAACGTGGTGATCAGCCAAATCGTAAAATAAAAAATAAATATACAAAAATCTCGCAGGTTATTTGGTACGATCGTATAGTAAGTGAGCCACTCAATTCAATAATATGGCATATAGCCAGAAATTGAAATTGATTAGAAGTCCCAAGAGTCTATCAAGAGTTGAACTAACGGGCTTAAATTGGTTCTATGAACGATCTAATTCTTTGGGAGCTTTTCTCTGCCTTATAATGGTTTTTATATACCAAAATTCAAATTCCCGAATTCTGCAATGATCAGATAAATTCGTTACTTTTGTTCTGATCAACGAATAAAAATATGCTGATGTTAATTCAGTTTATAATATCGTATTCACAATCTCTCTCTTTTTTTTCTTTGCTACTTGATCGATGAAGTTCTAATTTCAGAAGTTTTTTTTTTTTTTCTTGCTTTTTTTTCCTCAACATTGTGGATATTGGAGGATAGAATTTCGTACACAACCCCTACAGCAAAAAAAAAAAAAAAAAAAAAAAAAAAACAGAAAAAAAAGGGAAAAAATTTGATAGGGTAAGGTCATAATGCGGTTGGCTAAGGCTTGACGGATGTGGTCGGTATACTTATAGTGCTAAAGCTGCACCCCATACCTGCCGTGAAAACATATATTTTTCACAACTGATCGTCGCGGGCCGATTAGAAAGTATAACCTACCAGCAAGCCCATGAACGGGCTGACCCAAATTCCAAACCTCCGCCCTTCACCTTGCTATTTAGTATTTAGACCCCAGTCTGACGTGAGTCACCCTCAAATACACCTTTCGCTTCGGTGAAATGCAGAATTTTTTTTTTTTTTCTATTCGAATCTACCCGCGACGAAAAATGCGGAGGTCGATTTGAACAGAAACAATCGTCTCTCATCAAGAAACAAAAAGTCTGGAGCTTTTTGCGATGTTTTCTTTTTACACATTTTTATTCTAAGGGATGAGAATTGCTGATCTTTATATCCGGTATTAGGATAAACGATGCGGCTATTTAATCTCTTATTTCCAATTCATCAAAAATATTCTACAATTGCACATTAATAAAAGTATAAGATAAATATAAGATGTAAAGGCATAGCAGTCATCTTGTTTACGGGTTGGTAAGTACCCGCTGCCTAACCGAAGGCTACCGTAGAATTACGTGCGTGTTTCTTATCTTCGGTTATCAGGCAACAACAGCTCTTGTCTGACGTTGGGAACTATTACTACTAAGAGCGAGAAATTAGAGGTATAATAAAGTGTATAAGCAGGCAGGGAAAAAAAATAAAAGAAAAATATATTTATATGTATATGTGCAGCTAGGGGTGCGGGATTAAAATGAAGAAAAAAAATATGCACTGAAAATTATTGCACGTCACTCATTTCGCGGGAATAACTGTGATTCAATTCGCGATCGATACGCCTTGTATATATACCTTATACCCACGCTGTGCAGGGGATGAACGAAGAACAACTCTCTATACCTTCGAGGCTTTTATTGACCGAGAACTTATTAATTGTGAAACGAAGGTGTGGTGCATCGACTGACGAGCCGAACCGAGGCGGGGGTCCAGGTCGCTTTAAGTAATGAAGCCAATTTCCACGCTCTTATATCTCCTCGAATACCTCGACTACATACTACTCTGTTACAACCCCTGGAAATTTTTATTAGTCTCGCACGTTTTAGCGTCGTATACGATGAGAAAATTGCGTGGAAACGCATAAGATGGGTTAGCAGAAATTCACACCTAGGCGAATATTTATTTGTTGTCATTATTTTATTGAATATTATTGCAATTATAAGGGAGTCAAAGAGAAGTAGTCGCGGCTATATATGTTTGTGTCCAGTAGGGTGGCCGTTATTTTGACTTTGGTAAAATTTCTTCGATCTCCACCTGAAGAAATATTCAAGGTATAAAAAAAAAAAAAAAAAAAAAATCTGTGTAAAGTTTGTACGCGCTCGGATAATCGAAACCCGTGCCACCGAGCAATTCAATTTTCTAACAGAAATTGAATTGCTCGAGATATAATTTTTACAGATTTTTCCCTAAAATCATGACACGTCAATTCGTGAGACGATCGATTGTTGTTTTCGGTGATGAGTGTTTAATACCTCTCTTCGCTATATCATTACAGACTCTGTATCATAATGCAGATCGAAAACAGTTTGTTATTCAAGTTGTCGCTGAGTATCAAAAAAATTTTCCGGACGTAAAGAAACGACTACTTGACTGATCATTTCTGTGAAAGTACAAATTTGCGTGTCACGATCTTTGTAAAAAAACTGTAAAAATTATATTTTGAACCTCTCAATATGTATGTACAATGAGTGTGACGAATTTCAGATTTTTTCAATCGATATTATATGAGCAATAAATAATCTAGTATTATATGGAAAAAATACATGTATAATTTCCATTGGAAAATTGAATTGCTCGGTGGCACGGGTTCTAATTATCCGAGCGCGTACAAACTTTACACAGATTTTTTTTTTTCTCATACCTCGAATATTTTTTCAGCTGGAGATCGAAAAAATTTTACCAAAGTCAAAATAACGGCCACCCTAGTGTCCAGTGTATAGAAAATGGTTATGTAGAAACGTACTCAACTGCAAAACCAAATCGTCCCCGAAACCAAACAAATTGCCAGAAAGATATATAAAAGCCTAAAATGAACGAGACGAATACCAAAAATTACCGCACCAAGTCGAGTTCGTTTGAAGCTCACGCGACTGTTTATCGTTCTCGACATTATCACAACTTGATAAGGCAAAGATGGCAGATATTCCCCCAAAAGTATAACAGTTAGCATCGAGACGTCACATCATTCCATTAAAACAAATTCTTTTTTCTTGTTAATTATGGTGTATCAACAAATGGAGTGTACTTACGAGGAGCCAATTAGAATTATACGTTATTGTATTTTTTAGTCCAAAATTCGTACTTTTCCAGGTAACATGTCTAATCTTTTAGAGTGAGGTCTCTAAGGTAACGGGTGTCGGGTTAAAATTGAATCAATATAATTAATTAGAAATAAATATTTTCAAAATTTTGTCACTTTTATTTCTGTTTTTTCTTTTTATCTTTATTCCAGATGTAGATATACAGTTTTGATGTTGGCGTAGCTGTGATTTAAATTTTCAGATTTTTATTTAAATAATGAGAAAGTCAGAGCGAGCGAGGTAGTGGCTGCTAATGTTTGTGTCCAGTGAGAATATGGCTTGCAGAAACGTCAACTGCAAACCAAATGGCCCCCGAAACCAAACAAACTGCCAGAAAGATATAGAAAACTGAAATAAACGAGACAAATACCAAAAATTATTGGACTCCGTAAAGTTCGTTTATAAAGTTCACAACGTAAAAATCGGATCTACTTATACTGACCTGCCCATTTTTGACTAGAATCCAATTTCTGCGAGCCACAGATATTTATCTTTACACTTTCAGTGCTCCCGGTTTCCGGGGAATCATTGTAAGCGACGATCTCGGAGATTGTAGAAACGTTACCGTTTTCAAGTTCTGGGTAAGAACCGGGTATTTCATTTTCCTGCAGTCCTGTCCTGCAGGTCGTTTCATCGGCATTATTATCCGTGGAATTCTGCAGCGATCGTTTATGTTTAAGAAACTTCGATTTTATCGTAATAAAATTCGAAGACTTTGGCTCCGGTTTCTCTAACAGAAGGTCTTGGTCTAGGTCGTTCATAGCGATTGGTGAAACGGCGTACGGAGCTTGATAAAAGCAAAAAAAAAAAACACGTAGGCAATCAACTCGTTTCGCCTACGCTGAGGAGTCGATACTGATTGAGTACTAATTAAAGGATATGAGAAAATTTATTGATATTCGAAAGCTCATAGAGAATACAAGAATTTTATTGAAATAATGTCCACCGTTGACGACTGGTCGCCAGTAACTGTACGGTTGTTTATTCTTCATTACATTATCGCATCCCGGACAATTTACCACCGAGACGTCATATTTTTGCGATTAAGATAAATTTTTTTCTTTCTAATTATAGCTATATATATAGGTATGTATAATTGCGTAAGCACATTTTTTTTTTTTCATACATCATCATGCCACATTTTTCCGTCGCGCCTTATTTAAATATTATACTGTATTAATGATACAATTGAACCAAGGAAAGTTCATAATTAATGTGAATATATATTTTCAAAAAGTGAAACAGGGAAACAGATGTTCAAATTGATATCGTTTAATTCACAGTCTATACTCTATTGAACTATTCATATTAATTTTCTGTTATCGACGTTACGTGAGAACCTGCATCGTAGTATCAAGCTTCCGAGCTTTTTCAAATAATAAATATATCTCATGTTTTCACATGAAAATTTTCTTTTCAAAGAATCTCATTATCAGAGAGCTTTATATCATTTTTATCGTCGTAAAAAAAAATTGAGGGGAAAATTATATGGGGGAAATAATTTTTGTCATCATTTGAGTCAAATTCAGATGATTTTCTCTTTCATTCATTTTACATATATACAATGTTTCATACGGTGAAAAAATAAGGCAAAATCTTTCATAAATTACGTGAAAAACGGTAAATAGTTATTGAAACATCTGCAAATTAGCGACTTTAAAAACTTTTTTTGTGAAAATATATTTTTTTTTTAAATTGGAGAAAGATGAAAGCCCGGATGAGCAAATACTGGGTTAGGACTCGGATTTGTTGGTCTAATCGTGAGTAAAGTTATTAGCTGTTAACCGCATTAAAGAGACTTATCACGACCCAAACTGCGAAGAGGAATCCAAAAGTCACTGCGACGACGAGGAAACCTAAAATATATCCAAAAAAAAAAATAAAAAAATAATCTGAAAAAGAGAATAATGACCAAATCGTGTAAAATTTCATCAAAGGTGAACAGCCGTTCTTCATTATACATCAAACTATGTATAAATAAAATTTGAACAGATCCCCCAAAGATCTTATTAATTGTACTTCATTGGATTATAGCCAACCCCACCATCGTAAATAAAAATCCATAAAAACAATCAATAGTATAAATATACAAAAATATAAATTCACTTACTATTTTCTACTCTTGAAGATGTCGACCTCCCTGTAAGAAGAACCGTCATCGTTTGATCCGTTCTCTCTTCCTCGATCATCGGGAAAAAATTATAATAAATCGTGTTCGGTGGGACGTAAGTAGTTTTCAAATTTTGTACAGTTGCTGAATTCCTCTCACCAAAAATATCATCTCGGTTATGTACTTGGAGCAATTGCGGATAAGATGTATTCGTGGAGATTACCGACACTGGGGTATAATATTTGTAGGCCTTCGAGTTTACGACAGACGAAATCGGGGGTGGTTGCTCGTCATCCGGTCCAGCCATGTCAGTTATTGTTTTTTCCATTTATACCAGAGAAAATGATAACAGTCCGCAGCTGCTGCAAAATAATGAATAGATTCTGATGAAAACGAAAATTGCTTTGATCGATTGGACAAGCGTTACAGTGTATATGAATCATTAATACTCAGCCTAGCTGAGGAAAAATTTTATGGCAAAAAAATTACCAAGAACAATAACGATGCGAAAAAATTCATGAAAGTAGCGGGGAAAAAAAAAAAAAAAAAACAGCTACCTTTACGCTGTATATGAATAAATATATGGGTAATATACATACGTGTTGAGCGTTTCAGGTCCCGCAAAGAACTGTGATACATCGACGTATCACTGTTATTACGACGAATGTTAGACTTTTATCGTTTTGTATACTTTTTTTTTCCCCCCCGTTGGCAAGACGGTTAACCAGAAAGCGATAGATAATCTACAATCAACTGTGTTATATAAAGTTTGTTAATTGGTAGGGAAAAGTATTTACATAAACACCATTTCGTTAATCTTGCTGGATATGTTTATCTGCGAGAAAAAAAAAAGAAACAAAAAAAGAAACAAAAAAAAAAAAAAAAACAACATTGTTTTAGCAGAGAAAAATATAAGTACACAGACAAAAAAGTTAACTTGAACCAAGAAAATAGTTATAGGAAAATCGAAATTATCCCCTGACGAAGTAAGTATTTTCTTGGACCAAGAAATTTTCTTAATTCAAGAAATTGTTTTACTTTGTCAGTAATGATTTCGATCTTCTTAACTATTTTCTTGAATCAAGAATATTGATCTCCAGCGAAAAATTCTTTTCTTTGTTTCTTTCTGTGTAGCTAAACCAAACGTCTGACGTCTGACGGCTGACCTCACTTAAGTGATGAGAAGTGTGGTCGATGTCGTAAGTCTTCGACACGACGATAACTCGAATTTAGTTTTTATGTTGTTATTTATTCTTACAGATTTTATTTACAGGAGTATAGGTCCTTAAAAAATTGTTTCTAAATCACGATTCTAATGTTTCGCAGCTCAATCGACCCTGAATTTCTAAATTGAATAATATTCGTTCTCGAAGATTTATTTATACAACATCGTCGCGGTTGATCATGATAAATTATTTAAAATATAGATTAGGGCAGAAATAAATTGGGAGAAAATTGTATTGAATATAATATTTAATAATGTTAAGTTGAAATGAAGACATTTTTGAAGTATAAAATTTTCAGCATTATTTATTCACGTGTAAATTTGGTGATGTGATGTCTTCCAAAGAGGAATCATTGAAGCAAATAAAACGACTATGACGATGATGACTACTGTTAACGCGACGCAGACGAAGACTAAAATACACAGGAAAAGGTGAGAAGTAAAATCGCTTAATATTCGAAGGAGAAAAAATGGAAAAATAAATTCAGTAACCAGACGATTTTTCTCTAAGATCCGTAGTACTCTGTGCAGGAGGAAAAGCCATAATCATCCGATTTGGTGTCGCAGTCTCGATCATCGGTTGCATATAATGGGACCATCCGGGATAATATCGATGCGTGTGACTCTGCAGTACCGGAGTATAATGTTTCCCAAAATTTGAGTTTACGACGGATGAATACGGAGGCGGAAGGTCTTCCGGCCCACTCGGGCTGCTTGTTGGATTTGGCATTTCAACTAGAGGAGATAAATGAGGCGAGATATGCTGGAAAAATAATAATTATAATAATTGCGATTAAAATTCCAGAAAGGATATATTATGAATGTAAATTGAAAACCATTTCTTTTACCGTTTTGTCTCTGCTGATGGAAGATCGGTAATTGTCTGCCGAAAATGAACCCTAACAGAAGGATGATGCTGCACGCAATTCGTCTGGCATTGACCCACGTCTATATCTAAATTATCCGATACTATTGAAATACAGATAATTACGATGATCTTATTGCAATTGCTAATAATATATTCACGAATAATTAGTTACCGGTGAATTTTTACTCGGACAAATTTCTACCGCCTATCTGAGACGAATGAAATATGTCAACTGCAGTAGTTGATCGTAACGGGCAAAAGGATACCGCAAGTTTATGACGTGCTTATCGATTATTATGTTTTTCCCCGTTCATGGAAAACTTATACATACGTATATTAATTACGAACAAATATTTTTTCATCGATTCTGTAGTAATACAGTTTCTTAGATTTTTAGTAACAGACACTTTACGAAATTATCCTTGTAAGTCAGCACATAAAGCCTATACATAATATATAAATTGAAATTTTGCACAAGAGTTTATTATCGACTTTATTTTGAGAATCATATATGTATATCTAAAATTGGCAACAATTAATGAAATTTAGTAGTTTGAAGAATTAATATAACGAGTTCGTCTATAATATATATAAATAAAACATTAATTTCCTTGTTTGTACACATACAAGGTAAGTATCTAGGTATATGGTAATTATTATCTATACGGAAGTGAAAAGATAACGTTATACATATAGTATACATATTATACATAGTTTTGGCACGCACATGGAAAGATATAATAATAAGCAAGAAATGTAGACGTCTGACTTTGCAGATTATACCTATTATTATGATAAAAGTAGGTATGATCAGTATTGGGTATGGTATCCGATACAAAGCTATTCCACGAGAAAAAAATAAATGTACGTGTACTAGGGCAGTTGAAAAAAAAAATATGTTTCGCTGTTTTTTTTTTTTTTATTAAAGGTCTTATCGGCTCAAAAGTTGGGTTTTGATATAAAAAAAAACATCCTCTCGAAAAATCAGCTCGATATCTCAATCCTAGTGACAGCTCATCGAGAATGTATTCTCCCATTCGTATATAATATCTATAATCTAATTAGTAAATATTATTTTGAGCTTTGCTCTGCCGGATATAATATGATCATATGTATTATGTACTTATACAAATATACTGTCATCGTAAGTATCTCGTATAAGTAGTTCTACGATATCAGAATAATTAAAAAACTTAATAATCGTTATTGTCACTTGAATGTAATTAATAGTTAATTGAAGCTTGATTAATTGAGTGTTATGAATACTTGTACGATTAATAATAAATAATAAATAAATTTTATCTTGGTAAGAGGATTAGAGATTATAGTACATTTATTATAATTTTAGTTGAGAAAGTTGTTTTTTTTTTTTTTTATACTCAAAACGCGTATGTTATAGCTATACGTATAAAAATTATTATAATAGTGGAATTCTTGTTTCATATTCAGGGAGATATAGAAACAATGTGGTTTATACGACGGAAGTACACAACTATACAATATATAGGTATGTAGTACATACGTTACGTACGTAATATACATACATAGGTATATACTAAATGTATACATGTATAATAATAACGCGACCGAGGAGGAAAAATATTTGAAAAATATTACTTAGGAGCTGCCATCACATATTAGTAAAAGCCAGCAAAGCAGTATGGTTGTAGAATATATGCGTTAAGTACGGATAATTGTAAATTTGTAACCATAGTATCAGAATTACTAATTATTGACGCGATGAAAGAACAGCGCGGAGTGATTATAGAAAATAAATAATAAACAGTGTTTATAAGATATTATACAGTGTAGTAATAATAACAATAATAATGATAAATAATTAAATTTTCTATTTGAATATCTATAGCTATAACTCAATACATGTATATATGTATATATATGGTAAAGTCGACGATGAATTTTACGGAAATATTATCTGTCTTGTTGAAAATCGTGCCAAGCAGAGACGACAAAATAAAATACGTACTGTCTGCAGATGTATCAAGTGAGGAAAGCACGGATGCATCAAAAAGCCAAAAATGCAATGTCGTATTATTGAGATATCACAAACGTTCGAATTTTGAATAAGACATACCTATACCTATATAGCTTTATATAAAGGCTATTAAAATTGTGTGAAAAAAAGAATAAAAATTAATACAATATAAAAGATGAAATACTGTTGAAGGGCAGACCTCAACCCGGAAAAATGGTCAACAAAAACCACGAACTGCAGTTGCGAAATTGATAATACATGTGTACTTATTCCTGGGAATCCCCGCGAGCGCTCGCTGAATTTACGTTTAAATAAGCAGCCACATTGCAACGACAGAGCTTCCTGCAGTGTTAAGTTTATTTATATGACTGCAGTGTGCAATTAAAGTAGATAAATAAAATTTATATACTTAAATTTATACCTACATGGTTAAAAATCAAGATGTATAAAGTTTTAAGGTAATTATATTCAATTTTTCGTTTTCTCTTATTTTTAATAATTATTAAAATTCTTATATAAACTATAATCTGTTTATTTATTTATTTTTTGTTTTTTATTATTATAAATAGGGTCGAATTTTTGGGGATAAAGGAACGTATAAGATAGTAGAGAATAAATACAAAGCGAAAGTTATCAGGAAAAGAATTTTATTGAATCAAAAAAAAAAAAAAATCGATTTTTTTTTCTTTATTATCTAGATTTTATCTATTTTTTATTTTTGTTCCGTTTTTTACGACCAGTTTCTTCAGTTTTCTCCTCAGTTTCGTCGATTGCATTATCAAGATCCTTTTGCATTAACTTCTCCTCAATTTCTCGATCAATTTCTAAAATTTCGTTATTTTTTTTGGATTTTTTTTTCTTACTAAGAATCTCTTTTTCGTCAACTGTAGTTTCCATCTCATTTGGCTCTTCATATTCGGTACGTGATTTTTTACATTTTTTTTTCTTTTTCGTTTGATTAACCGCAGAAACGCTCTCAAAAACATCCTGATCATTATCTTCAAAGGCTCGAGTTGAAACTGCGTCATTCTCATATTTACGTTTGGACTTTTTTTTCTTAGTTGGAATTATTTCGCCGCAATATTTATCCTTGGAATTTTCTGCCTCGTTTACTATTTTCAAATCCCTATTAAGACCACATTCTACTTTCCTCTTTCTTCTATCTTCAACATTTACGTCATTTAAATTATCAAAGATCTCCTCGTTTTCAATCCTCATCTTTTCGGGATCATCAACCTCGTCAATCTCCTTCTTTTTCTTCTTCTTCTTTTGCTTTTTCTCATTTTCTTCATCTCCATTCAATTCCCCGCTGTTTTCATTTTCCAAATCATTATCTACAATGTTAATTTCTTTTTTCTTTCGTTTAATATCGGGTAAAGATACCTCAAAATTTCTCTCAAAAACAGCGACGAAAAATCCGTTGCTTAAGTCCGTCTCGGACCTGGCATAAAGACAGTTATCTTTGCATGAATAATCCGTTGAACTATAATTAAGCCAGTTATTGTTCATCAGGGTTTTGGCCGAAATTAATTTATACGAATCGCCAACTTGGGAAAGAACTTCGTCCACAACTTGCTCATTCTCTTCAGGATAAATCGAACATGTTGAATATACGATACGCTTAGCTGTAGGAAAATTGAGCAAGGCGTGACGGAGGATTATTATTTGAAATGATTGCAAGTTCCGCAATCTACCGGGTGCACATTTATCATTGCTGCTAAATTCCACTTCCAGTCTGTCCAGCATACCTAAATAAAAGAAAAATAATTATTCTTTCGGAATATTCATCAATCGTCAAAAAAAGACGCAGTTTCAATTAAATCAGTTTTTTGTTACAATTACAGATAAACCCCTCTAGTTCAGCTCTTTTTATCTTTTACCTCAATTTTTTAAAGCTAATTATTCGTATATCAAATCTTTGTCTATTAATTTAATAAGAGAAATTCCATTTCTGAATAATAAGAGACAAAAAAATGTTAAATTGGAGCAACGGTTGATCCGAATCGCTTAAAAACGCCTTCCAAAATTACCTGAGCCAGAGCAGCTCGGATCGACCAAAATATATTCTACATCAGGGCATTTTTCTGCGTTCAGAGTCATAACATCTGCATGTAAAGTCTCAACGCAATAAGAATTAGTAGAGTTGACTATTTCGCAGAGAGTGTCACATCTCCGTTTATCAATTTCCACGGCGTAGATTTTTCTGTAACAAAAGAGTGTCCCATATTTGTAATAACTTTTATATCAGGAGTCAAAAAAACCAGGAATAAAAATCCATTTACTGATAAAAATCTGTGATAGTTACCCTTTATTTTCAAGCATTGCAGCTAAATGCGTAGTCTTCATTCCCGGCGAGGCACACATATCAAGTACAGTAGATCCTGGCCTAGGATCGAGTAAATATGCAGGCAGACAGCTGGCCTGAAATGTATATGAAAAAAAAAACAAGAAATCCATAATAAATAAGTGAATTAAAAACAGAAATGTACTAAATTGATTCGCAGAAGTCTGAGGCGTTGTTTACCTTGTCTTGTAAGATTATAGCGCCGCTAGTGTATGCCGGGTGATTATAAAATTGAGTTTTTGGAGGAAATATGAGCAGCTCTGGAACGTGTATATCTTGTATAAAAGATCTACCGGATAGATTTGATACAGCCTTAATAAACTGGACGTAATTTTTGCTTCTATACAGTGGTCGCCATCCCTCTTCTTCGAAAGAACCGATTGACTCGTTGACGGACATTGCCAGTGTGTTGACTCGGACATATCTTGGCTTGTCGACTGAAAATGAGAGGTGAGTAAAAAAAAAATATTAGTAACCAGCTCGAGAATTAAATGGCTAAAGTTTCTACGTTTTCTTATCATCATTAATTGGTATTGATTATTTAATTTATGAAATTACACCCAGCAGAGAAAGACTAGATTCAGGTGTTGAAATCTGTGTTTCTTTTAAAATTAGAATAAAAATGTGTTAAGTGTCTAATAGAATCAAGTTCTTTTTAATTAAATTGTGGAACAAATTGGACAAGAGGATGAACAATTTAACAAATTGAGATTAAATTTGTTATTTTTCTTGATTTTTTTTGTTTTTTTCATAAATATGAATAGCGATAAACGATATTTGTGGAAATAGTAAACAGTTTAAGAAATGATTGGATATAGGATTAAGATATAAATTGGAATGAAATTTACGATTTATTTTTCAATAACATTGTACTGTGTTTATTCTGAAAAAATATACAGATTTCAGCAAATACCTGAATCTGTACAAAACTAGAGAAGTTTGCTTTTCAGCTTAACAAATCAAACAGATATATACATCATGCCGTTTCTATTTTTAGTAAATACTCATCGTCGGGAGCTTATAATCTATAAGTATAAAAGATCGTCTAACAAAATAGAAATAAGAAGAAAAGATAAAAAAAAGGAAAAAATGAAAACGATCGTCATATAAAGTAGACTAAAAATAATTCAATAATAATAATATGTGTACATGATAGAAAAGATGAAACTTCATCTTTATAAACATAAAATAAATTATCCATTGATAATAATTTACTTTTTTAATCCTCTTTGAGATTGAGTTCATTTCTAGATTTGGTACTATCTTCGACTCGATAATTATCAACATTTTTAACCGATTCATCAGTTTCAAAGAAAGCCCTATACGCATAACTCCATATAATTAAATTAACAGTAACAACAGCAGCTAATGTAGAGAAGCAACTGTTGGTGAATCTGTCGACGTTAAATTCATTTTTCAAAATATACTGTGTTGAAAAAAATGCGATGAAAGGTAAAGTGAACATTGCCACACTGTAGACAAACAATATTCCCAAAACTTTGACTTGACGTCTATTCTCGCTTCTCTCTTCTTTATCCACGGCGTTAAACATCGTGTTATCAACTTCTGTTTTAGACATAAGTTCCACAGAATTTTGTCTATTGTTATCAACGACGCAGGACCAGAGATGTTTTATCTTATAATGTCTCCTTGACTGTATTCTGTTGTTTCGGATGATTAAAACCATGAAACCGGTTGCTTTAGACTCAGTTTGTGAAAATCTTTCTCTTTATTATTTTTTTTTTTTTTTTGTGATTTGTTTTATGTTTATTTTTTTTTCTATTTTAATGTATCTCAATGATCCTAAATCCTCCCGTAATAGCTGTTCTGTAATAAACAACATGCAAAAATTAAATATATTAATATAATAAACAGTTTTGTATTTACCTTTACACTTTCTATTCACAGCCAAAGATTCATAATCTCCAATATTTTTCAGCTCTTCGTTTAACAATTTTTCATAACTAACGACCGTTTTAACCGGTTTACATTCTGAACTCAATTGTTTTTTTCCCCATAATAATTCTGTTATTAATACTCTTGCTAGCCACGGATCCAGACGCGGTTCGTTAATTAGAATTTTCGTTCGTCGAATTAGCTGATCCAGTTGCGAACCGTGCTGTAGACTTGTTAGCGCCAAGGCATACAAAGCCTTAATATTCTGCGTATTTAATCAACATTTTGTTCGTTTATTCTATCGAGTATCTCGATTTGTGATTTAAAAATGAAAAAAAAAAAATAAGATTTTTTTTTTCTTTTTCTCAATTTTTTTTTTGTTATTTTACGGTAAATAATTGGTCACGCGGTATGTATGCGTATATTTTGTCTGTGTCATTGATTTCGCCTGAATTCCATAGAGTTTTATTTCGATTTTATATATCTTGCAAGTGTGATACATCGATAATAAGAAAAATGATATGGTGATATTAAAAAGAAAAGAAAAAAAAAAAAGATAAGAGCAAAAGACCACGTGCTATTTATTAATGAATGAATGAATGGTTTTTACTTACGGGATGTTTTTTAAGATAAACTAACTGTTTAAGACTGGCTCCGTCCTCCCGAACGGTTTGCACTATTTTAGCAACGGTTTTATAAAGCCTTGGTACTTTTATTGAGTGTTCAAATACGCCGGACATTATATATCATGACAATGTTAATACCCTGTATGACTTGAGACGATTGAGATGAATCGGGATACTGATATTGGTTAGGAAATTATGATACGTATGTAGGTAGATATGCGACGGGGCGTCGTCGTTGCGACTTGCGGTGAAGCGGGAAAAACGAGTAAACTACTAAACGTGTGAAGATATCCAAGCTGCGCGGGAGGTTGTGCGACTCGCGATGTTACCAACAATGGAGTACGAAGAAAACTCGATTGCCCAAAGTCTGAACTCTCTCTGCCGCTGGGCCCACCATAACAAAAAATATTTGTCATGCAATTTTTTCATCTCTTCTCCTAGAAGAGTAGTTACATACGTATTCATACATACACTAGCCGTAGTGTATATATTAGATGTGTATCTTTCCTCTATCTTTATGTATCTCTATGCATCTATACATATCTATAATACATGAGGAAAGAGTCTTTTAGAAATTATATACGCATCCATACGTGTGTAGGAGGGTCCAGTGATGACTAATTGGTTACCTTTTCTAACGATGGAGTAGTTACAATATCGATTAAAATCACGCTGATAATAAATAATCAGAAAAATAAAAAAAATTAATATAAAATAAAATAAATAAATAAATAATCGAGCATTAAATAACGATGATTCAAAGTTATAGAGACAGTTGTGTAAAAATCAGCATAATGTATCTATAAAAGGTTAACAATAAAGTGATGATAAAATAAAAAATGAAACTAAACGCAACTGGTAACCGTGCGCCCGTCAGTCTAGAGTAGTAGTAGCAAAATGAATAATGGCCGATGGTGTTGTTATTGCGTGCAGTGATAGTTATTTGCATTTCTCATCCGTAACTATATTCACCCTAAATAATATCCGTGTTATTATATCAAAACGGTATTATTCATGCGATTTAAAAAAACCGACTAATAAACAACCCGAGGAGATAGGATATCGTTATTTTAAAATCATTTTCTTTTTAAAAATGAAGTGAATAATATCTTGTGATGAAAAAATGTAGTGACATTAGGGCTTGTTGTTCCTCCGAGACGTAGTGTCGTTTTCTTATTATTATTAACCAATTTAATATAAAACGGGAATACCTACTGCCACGATAATGACACTAAAACGTTACAAATAATATCCGTTATAATTTATATCACGATATAATAATAAAACGGAAAAAATCAAGGAAAAAAAAGAAAAAAAAAAAAAAGAAAAAACAAAACCAACTGCTAATATGTTTAACCTATAATATCGTAACCAAATACCGATCTTACACATCTCATTATTATTTAATCTACGACCTTTTTCAAACAGTACAACCATGGTTCACATACCGAGTACATACACCTACAATTATTGGGCAAAAACACCCACCGAGGTCGTCGAGCTAACTTGCTTGATGCCCAACGGGGTGCTTATCCCTCTAGAAACAAATCGCAACGCAACTTTAACGGAGATCAAAGAGGTTTGTACAGAGGTTTTTTTTTAGTAAACAAACAAACTTGTCAAAGATTCAATTTGCCAGATTTAAGCCTCAATTGTGCCTTAAAATATCTTTATTTAGGATTTGTGGGATGAAGCGAGTAAATATCCGCTACACGGCACACTTCGAGATGCTAACTCATACGTATTTTCATGCATTAATTCCATGGCCGAGGCCGAGGAATTGAGGGATGAGAATAGACGACTTTGCGACATAAGGCCTTTCTGTTCGGTGCTTAAAGTTATAGAAAGGGAAGGAGAAAAGGGGGACAGAATTTTAGATAATCAAATAAGTCATCTAATTGGGAAAGGTGAGGATATAATAAACGGAATATGGTTTCATTTGTTTAATTTCTTTTCTTCTTGGCAAAATATATCATCTCTAATAATTATTATCTCTTTTTTTAAAGGACTGCACGAATTTGTGGCGCTTAAAAATTCCGAGGTGAATGATTTTCGGTGGAAAATGCGACTTCTCGGTGACGAGATCGTACAAAGTAGACAGAAGAAATCTTGGGAGGAAAAAGTATGCTATCAATTTCCACCAAGATTAGCACCTCCGCTTATGATACCTAAGAATATTGAATCTCGATTAAAAGATAAAGATGGTAATATCGTGCTCGTCACTAAGTTTGAGAACACAGAGGTGAGTTTTAACTTTATTATCATCATAATTACATACAAAAATTCAAGTAAAACACGAAATCTACACAAGATCATTTTTTAGATGAGATAAAAACCACCGGATACTTCTTTTCAGTCTTCTGTCTCGTTAATTTTGGCTTTTCGTGATCCACTGTATCCGTTGTGAATCTTAAATTCTTCTTTTTAGTCTTTTCTTTACACAAAGAGTTCTCCTCTGATTTGGCTAGAGCTGACTTTAGGATTGTTTCTTTAACGTTCAGAGCGCTTGCGCTGTTTTCTTTGTTCAATTCATCATCAGAAATTGATTTTATTGGCAATACAACGGTTGTAGAAACTGGGAGAGTTTGATCCATAGCTATCGACGACTCGAGTCTGATGAAGGGTTCATCCATTTTTTTACTTTCTGTTTTCGAAACTCTGGGAATTTCGAGCAGCTTTTCCAAAGTAGATTCAAAGCGATTTAATTCCCGGAAATTGGGCGCGGTATTTCCTGAAGATTGGCCATCAATCTGCTCTGTTGTATTTTTCTGTAGATCACCATTATCTCCAGAATCTTTGAATTCAATTTTCAAACATTCTTCACATTTGGCTTGACTTTGAGCGGCCAATAATTGAGCCTGAAATAAGTCAAGGGAGATATTTTTCTTGTTGGTAATCGCCGGTTATAGCTCAATGACTCGGTTTAGGTTTTAGGAAAACTTTTTATCTACAACATGCACACCTGATAAGACATAGCCTTGTATCTCCACTGTCTGAGCTGTTTTTCTACTTCGTATTTCATTTCTTCTTGGAGAATTTTTTGGATGGAACTTTCCTCTAGTTTGTTGATCAGTTCTTTGACCTCTTTCTTTTTTGCTGTTAAAAGAGACTGTAGATAGCTAGAAAAAAAGAACGCAAAGTAAGTAAGGAACAAGCTAGGTGCAGCAAAAGCCTTTTTTTTTACCTAAAGTTATTATCAGGTTCTTGTTCTCTCTCTTTGTCTTTCATTTTTAGCTTCTTTTCTTCAATTTTTAGTCTACTTTCCAGCTCCGAAATCCGCGATTTATATGTATCAATTAATCTAGCGCTGTGATCGACTTTTAAGACTGTTTCATCTTCTAATTTTTGAAGCAATGCCGCTCTCTCGGCTTTTAATGCTCCGATTTCCATTTCTTTTGAATCGTAAGTCCGCTTCATGTGTAGATATTTATTCTTCAATGAAGTCATATCGTTTACCAATTTTTTCCGGTTGTCTTCCACTTCGGCAAATAGCGAGTTTCCTGAAAAAAAAAACAATTTCATTTTTTCTTTCGAATAAAGAAAATTACTGAAAATTTACTAAAATTCAGTTTATTTTCTTCAATTTATTTTCGCCAAAGGTAAAACTCTATACCTTTCATAGTATTGCTCGCTGGGACAGCTTTCAATGATTCTAATTCGGAACGGCATACAAAAAGCTCATCCCTTGTGGTCTCTAAAATTTCGTTCAGTGACTGGAGATCGACTTTTTTAGTCTATTGAAAAAATTTACTTTAGATTAGTGGATTGTTTGATCAGTTTTGAATACTTTGAAAAATTTCACCATTTTTCGAAAATAAAAGTTAGAGCATTTGATCATTTTTAAGTAGAATTTGGACCATCAGATTGTTTTTTATTGAAATTCAAAGCATGAGATAATTGTGAGGATCCGTTTTACAGTATTTCATAATTATCGAATAAAATTTGAAGATTTGAATTTGAAAAAAAATTCAATTTCTTGTTGATTTCGAACCTGTAGAATATCGCTAATTTCATCATAATTTTTTTGGAGCATAGCATTATTTTCCTCCAACAATTGTTGCCTGGTCAAAAGTTCTTTCTCAATTTTATTTTTTTCTTCCAAATCGTCGTTCAAACAATTGATCTTTTCTTTCAAGATTAAATTTTCATGCGTTTTATCCGGATCTTCAGATCTTAACGTTATGAATAATTTTTCCTTAGCATTCAGCGTCTCTCTAAGTTCCTCGTTCTTTTTCTCTTCCCTGGACAAGCTATTTTGCAATTCGGAAATTTTCTCTTCGTAGTTTTGTTTCTCCAAAGAAAATCTGGAAATATTAAAAAAAAAAAAAAAGTAAAATTATTTTCTTCAAAACAATCAAAAACAGATACATATATGTATACAATTTGTATAATCACTTTTCCGATAGATTGATCATCCGTTTTTCAGTCGCTTTTTTTTCAGCTTTAAAATTTTCTTCGATCAATTCGTTCGCGTACGAAAGATCTTTCTGCGTTTCAATACACGCTTTGAGCTTGTTCCTTAGCTCGTGTATTTCTTGTTGATACTTTTCATTTTCCATTAATTTATCGTTTAATTCAATGTTTAATTTATTTCTGTCATCGTTGTATTCATCTTCTTCACTTATTTCATTAGTTTTCAACAAGCCTAAATTCATGCCACCTTTATTACTGCTAGATATTTTGGACATTTTTATTTAAGGTTAGATTCACTTCACTTTATAATTCACAAATATTCTATTTTAATTGACAAATTTATCGCCGATTTTTATTTCTCCTTGGACATGCATATGTCAAAACAAGTTTTTACCTCCGATTAAATAACAATTTCATTTCACTCAGTTTTTAATCAAACAAATAACAAATATTTATCAAACTGTTTGAGAGGGAACACGTTCGTTAAAATTCAAACAGTGTTGTTTATCGCACACTCGATTTCTCGACCGACTGTCGGTAAAGAAGAAGTGTGGGTTCGGATACCCGCTACCGCGATAATAATATGCTTTTTATACATTCAGTCAGTATCTAAGATAGAATATATCTAAAAATGAGAATATACAATGAAATTTTGATTTAGCAAACATAAAATCGCGATATATATGTTAATTACATAAACATCTTTCATTACGCGATGGTCGGTAAAGAAAAAAACTTTTACTTTATTAATAATACTGTAATAAACAATATTGTAATAAATAATATTGTAATGTCAATATCCTAATGCTATATGCGTCTATTTTCTTTACAGACTACATTTACGTTTCAAATACCGCAGAACATGACACCTCATCAACTTCTTAAACAGATATTAAATAAAAAAGCGATAACGTTGAATTCTCGAGACGAAAAACCAAGAGATTTCATACTGAAAGTATGCGGTCAAGAAGAGTACCTGATCGGGGATTATCCGTTAATACAGTTCTTTTATATACAGGATTGTTTAGCGCGCGATATTACACCTACTCTTGTCACATTGAGCGTAGGTAATCTCCCTATAGATCCAGACAATATTTATGAAATACCAGAAATCGATAGTCTCAAACGTCCAAGACCATCTTTTTCTACGCTCACTTTAAGAAAAAAAGGAAAACATATATCAGCTTGGAAATTAGACGAGCAGTTTGTATTCAACGTCAATGGTATATCTCGGCTTAATTCAGATGCAGCACATCGTACCGTCGAGGTAATAAATTCATCTACGCATTTTTGTTTCAGTCATTCAATTAACTATTACATCTCTCATTAAAATCCTTATTCTAATTATTAACTATCATATTATTCAACAGATCGGAGTACAAGCTGGTTTGTTTCACGGTGGTAAATCACTTTGCGAAAGTCAAAAGACTAGCGAAAATATTGTCAGAAGTGAGGGTAGCTGCGAGTGGGAAGAAACTCTCCAATTTGATATCAAAGTTAGAGACATACCAAGAATGTCCAGGCTTTGTTTTGTCCTTTATGAGATTAGCAAGACTGCTCGAGGGCTTAAGAGCCGAAGACTTGTGAAAGACTCGAAACAAGAGTACTATATAAATCCCTTGTGCTGGGCTAATACTACTATATACGATTTTAAATCTCAGCTAAAAACCGGCGCTATGACTCTGTACACTTGGACCTACGCAGAAGATATGCAAAATGAGGATCTTCTCCATCCTCTTGGTACGGTCGTGTCTAATCCCCACATCGATCACGCGGCTGCACTTATGCTCACCTTTCCAAAGTACGTTTTTTTTGTCTTCCTGTAAAATATCAATTACCGACTTGGATGAAATTAATCGTACTCATTAATACGCAATTATTTCACAGTTATGGCAAGGACAAATCTGTGCTCTATCCGTCGCTTGAAAAGATCGTCGAATATGCTACAAGTTTGCGTAAACCTGAGGGTGAACCTGACGTTGAAGAAGATTTGTATCAGGAATTAGATAGCAACAAATGTCAGCAACTTGAACAACTTAGAGCAGTCGCGGACAGCGATCCTTTACACGAACTTCACGAACAGGAAAGGAAGACTATGTGGTCTCTGAGATATCATTGTCTTAAAAAAATACCCACGCTATTGACTAAGCTTCTGCATTGTGTAGAGTGGAATGATCACAGGTGCGGCAAATGAAATCAAATCTTAATGCAATACGGTGAATATCTTTTCACCATATTCTTGTGGATATTTGTTCATAATTTATTTTTCAATATTAGGGAAGTTGCAGAGGCAACAGCCTTAGTTCAACAGTGGCCTAAACTACCCGTTGAAAAAGCTCTCGAATTATTAGACTATGCTTATGCTGATCAGACCGTAAGAAGTTTTGCTGTTCGCTGCCTGATGGACGTTAGCGACGAAGACTTGAGCCTTTATCTACTGCAACTTGTCCAAGCTCTAAAACATGAGAACTATCTGTCGTGCGAACTTACTGAGTTTTTGCTCAGAAGAGCACTTAACAATCAGAGAATAGGACATTTCTTATTCTGGCACTTGAGGTGTGGATATAAATTTATTGGAAGAATAGAACGAGACTGATCTTCCTCGTTCGTTTTATTCATTATAATTATTTTTGTCCGATGCATTACAGATCTGAAATGCAAGTAGGATCCGTATCCGTGCGTTTTGGATTAATTTTAGAAGCTTATTGCCGGGGCAGTCAGGAACACATGCGTGCTTTGATAAAGCAGATGGAATGTCTTGACAAATTGAGATCTACTTCAGACTTTGTCAGGCAGAGAAAAGACCGCAAAGCTGCGCTCCAAGAGTTTCTACAAGAGCCCCACTGCCGAGAAGCTGTTTCCAATATACTTAATCCCCTCGATCCAAGTTATAGGTGGAAATATGTAAAGTAAGGAGTATTTCATCGTATAAATTCTAAATGAAGTTAAAAAATTCGCTTCGCTCTGATGATTACTTATCCAAATATAAATCTTCATTATTAATTTCGTATTTTTATTCACAGAATGGAAAAGTGCAGAGTAATGGACAGCAAAATGCGTCCTCTTTGGCTAGTCTTTGAGAATGCAGATCCTTACGGAGACGATATTTACCTGATTCTCAAACACGGCGATGACCTTCGACAAGACATGCTGACTCTTCAAATGCTGCGGATCATGGACAAGCTGTGGAAGAACGAGGGTTTAGATTTACGCATGAATCCGTACGGCTGTATATCTACAGAACACAGAGTGGGGATGATAGAAGTTGTTCTAAACGCTGAAACTATAGCTAATATACAAAAAGAAAAAGGAATGTTTTCCGCCACATCCGCGTTTAGGTATCCTAGAATTTTTGGAAAGCATTTTTAAGACTTAAACAACTTTTCTCGATCAAAAATATCACATTATTTTTTTATTATTCAAATCCTTAGGAGAGGTTCCCTGCTCGCTTGGCTAAAGGATCACAACCAGACTGAAGCAGCTTTGAACAAAGCCGTTGAAGAGTTTACTTTGAGTTGCGCCGGATATTGCGTAGCTACGTATGTCTTAGGCATTGCTGATCGTCATTCTGACAATATAATGGTTAAAAAAACTGGTCAGTTATTCCACATCGATTTTGGCCATATATTGGGTCATTTTAAAGAGAAATTTGGCTTCAGAAGAGAAAGAGTGCCTTTCGTACTGACCAATGATTTTGTATACGTTATAAACAAAGGTCAGCCTAAAAAAGGTCAGGCGGTTCTTGAGTTTCAAAGATTTCAAAGATATTGTGAACAGGCTTTTCTCGTTTTGAGGAGACACGGCGGACTGATACTGTCGCTTTTTGCTATGATGATCTCTACCGGTCTACCTGAACTTTCGTCGGAAAAGGATCTTAATTATCTGAGAGACACCCTAGTGCGTATTTCGTTCTAATATGAAATTAATATTGATTTTAAATTGGCTTAAGACTAAAAGTTTGTTGTTCTATTAACAGGTGTTAGAAATGTCGGAAAATGAAGCACAAATGCATTTTCGTAGTAAATTTGACGAGGCATTGTGCAATTCTTGGAAAACTTCGTTGAACTGGGCTTCCCACAATATGTCAAAGAACAACAAAGCGACATGAACATTTTTAATTATCAATTACGTTGCTAGGTAAGACTGTCTCATTTTTTAATTTATAAGCTGTTCTATATAGAGTAAATATAACTATTACGGACAATATTTTATTCACAAAAGATCTCATAGGCCCAGCTTTATGATTTTTTTTTCTTTCATCTTTATCACAGATTTCTATTTACTGAACTTATGATAAAAAATAAAATAAGAACTATGCGATGATGATCTCGTTGACGATGTTTTTTTTTCTAAATCATACTATTTCATTCATACTTTCAGACACACAAAGTATTTTATCCGTCTTTATTCTTCATGTATTATAAAATCATAATATGGTAAGATCTTAAAAACTTGAAAGTACGACATTAGATCTATTCAATATTAACGGAAAAAAAATAAAAATTTCCAAGTTTCAAGCTTTCTGTAAATGATGCAGATCACATATCGACTCAATGTAGTCATAATTTAGAATTTATTCTACTTTGCAATTTCATTTCCAGAGCTTAGGACCTACATTACATTTAGCATCACGCTTAACGCGTCATCATTGCCCAAATTGATCAATTTCGTTAGGATACGGTAAATAATAAAGTTGAGAGGTTTTTTTTTTTTTTTATTTTTTTGTTTTATTTTAAGAAACTAGAACCAAGCGTTTTTTGTTATGTATGTATGTATGTATGTATGTACATTAAATAATATATGTATATTTAAAGCTGGGTCTTGCGTTTGATGTATAGATGAATTAGTAGTTTTATTAAATAAAGAAGATTGAAAAAAAAAAAAGAACCAGGAAACAATAAATTGATGTGTCAAATTCAATATGGTTTTTTTTTTTGGAAAATTTAATTATCATTTTTTTTTTTTTTTTTTTGGGTGGGTGTGTATAAGGAAAAAAAAATAATAGAAACGAAGTTATCATCATAATTTATATTACATAGGTATATCTATTCGGCTTACAATACAAAGAAAAAAAATCTTTTCTTCTTATTCTTTTTATTATTATTATTATTATTATTATTATTATTATTATTATTATTATTATTATTATTATTATTATCATTATCATTATTATCGTTATAATTATTATTCAATTTATTTACGATCGCATCATAAACAGGTGTCTGATCAGTCGCAAGTGGCAATGTGATACCCAAAGCAATATGTACTCACTAAAGCACTTCGTATAATTCATACATACATTGAACACTTAATTAGCGTCAGACACTCAAGTCTAGATATTATTATTCTAATCATCAAAAATTTCAACCATTCTATGTTTAGAATTATAATAATAGTAATTATAATAATAATTATTATTATTTTTTTTCTTCATTCTATTCTCATTAATTTTTTAATTTTTTATTTTTAATTTTTCTTGTTTTCTTGTTTTCTTCTTCAGTTGAAGTTTCATTTTGACTAAATTAATCAAGGCGTTAGATAGCGGATGATATGAAATATTGTAGGAATTGTTATTATCAATATAGGTACATACATAGGTAGATCGATTAGACAAAATTTCTTATAGTAGCAAGAATTCTCATTTTATTAAAAATATAAGAATAATAAATGGCTAGCTAAAATATGAACATACACATACGTTCGGTTTGTTTATTATCGATCGTGATACTGTACCAATTAGATAAATTCAATATAGAATGGTTAAAATGAATGAGTCGTCCCTAATTTGCTAATGCGTACATACACATATATACATATATAAATAAATAAATAAATAAATAAATAAATAAATAAATAAATAAATAATTAAATAAATGAATAAAGAAACCGATAAATAAATAAATAAAAACAAAAAAGAAAACTAGTTACTCAAAGATTTGTACAATCAATAATGTGTCAACTAGATATTTAACTGTAAGCATAATAACTACATTTTAAACAATTGTATATTATTATACTATCAGGTACCAATAAGTTCATATGGTTTTTAATTAGGTAATTTATTTTCTCATAGTATAATACTGTTAGTTGTAACGATATTTTTCTTTCTACCATTGTTATTGTGGTATTTATTATACATATTATATAGCGATTTGATGAATATATGAATGTGGTCTGTCGGTTTATTTTATTAATATCAAACAGATTAAATTCATAAGTTTTTTTTTTTTTTGTTAGGAGACTGCAAATGGCGGGTGCAATTCTGTTATGCGTACATAATTTGATTCTTTCTTGAGACGTTATAAGACATGAATTTGAATATGTAATAACGTTTTGTTTTATTATCGAAAAAGCAAAACATTTAACAAACATGATCTCACCAATGATATAAATAAATTAATAATCCAAAATTATTAATTCCATTTTATTAATAATTAATCAGATGCCGAATTATCAATTTAGTTATGCTGAAACTATTCTCTATTGATAGAAAACAAACAACGTCAACGCAATTATTTGATTTTTTATTTTTCCATATTTTCAATAATTACTGAATATTGGAACTTGGCAATTCATATTATTATTATTATTTTTCTATTCTTCTCTCATAAGTGTTAATGAGTTATCAAATTTTTTTTTTTTCATTCGTATTCTAAATTTTAGTCATGGTGAGTTAGGTTCCAGAATATTATTGAAATTGTATTTGTGTAATCACTAGATGATTCGCATAGTTGTAGTTAGTGTAATCAGAAATACAGACACGTGTCTGACAAGTGTATATTGTTATAAGCCAACCGATGCTGTGTTTCACATTTCTCCTGACTAAAGTAAAACAAAGTAAATTATACAGAAAAAAAATGAGCTCCTTAATGAATAATTATATTCAAAATTGTAGAGAACGCATAGAATCGGGTTTTATCGTTCAAATATTAGAATTGATGAAAGAAATTTATGGAGGACGATGAGAGTGGATCAGGCCGACTTACTGAAAATTAATATGGCAATTAGACTATTTATTAGAAATTAGTTATAAATTTTTTTTTTCTTTTTTAATTTAATTTTGGGAGACACTACTCCTTTGGTCCGTGTCTAACAAAGAGAGAAAAAAAACATTACGAAACGAAAAATGAATAATTATTAGTAACGAAAATATGAAAAGACTAGGAATGGAATATAACTAGCTTTGGTCGCAATGCAACCAAACGCAATGCAATTATTATTAAATCTTAAATACAAACGTATACAATTAGAATTATTTAATATTACGTCATGTACTGTAATATACTGTCAAGATTTGTTTCTATTATAACGTATACTAGCTTCAATTTGCAACTATTATAATGATATTAAAAATCAATTCATTATCTCTGCTTTTCCTGTTATAGGTATAATAATAATAATATTATAAAAACTGCATCATTTTCGCTAATAGTTTATTCATTCTGTATATGTTAAAGACTTAATATGAAAAAGACAATGTATACATTCGATTACGTGCCATTCTGGTTTAGCTTATTGAAAATTAGTGAAATTTACAATTCTATTTGATTAATGAAAATCATATTTAAACATAAATGCGTAATGAAACTATTTATTATTAAATTAAATTGTTCAAAATTTCTTGACAGTAATTGCATGATAAATATATACACACACACACACACACATATATATATATATATATATATATATATATATATATATATATATATATATATATATATATATATATATATATATATATATATATATATATATATATATATATATATATATATATATATATATATATATATATATATATATATATATATATATATATATATATATATATATATATATATATATATATATATATATATATATATATATATATATATATATATATATACATAGATAAGTTAAAAACTTGTTCAATAATGATTTGGGCATTGTATTTATCACATTTATGATACAAATCATTTTTATTTACCCTTACATTGTTAGTATACATATAATATACATAGGTATATGCTTTTGCACTAAGTAAAAATGTTATTAACATATGTATTAGGGTATAGTAGATTAATTCAATCCCAACTTTCATTCGATAATTATGTTTTACTCGTAACAAAAGCGCCACTGTAACATTATGAATTATTTTTGTTGTTTTTTTTTCTTTATAATCTATTGGTAATTTATTTTCATTTATTGTCTTATTTTATTATCGATTGAAAGTTGTCATTGTTTTATAGATCATATGATTCTTAGTTAAAAATTTTTTTTTTTTAATCACACTATCTCACCGCCAAAAATCAATATTTACAGGAAGAAAATTATCATATTAAATACCTAAGTTCTATACAATCAGAGATAAATTGACGATAGAAATCTGTAGTTAGGATTCACCTAACTCTTGTCCACTTTGAATATTTTAATTTTCATCAATTCACACTGGTTAGAATAGTTAGTAAATTTGAATTTTGAATAGACGAACAGAAATCTATAACACGATGATATAACGAGTGATCGAGAAAAAATAACTTGGCATTGAGTTAAGGTTTGTTTATGTGTTCAGAAATCTTTTTTTTTTTGGGTATGTGTTGTATAACTAAGTGATTATACAGAAAAAAATAATAATAATAATAATGTTGAAAAGAAACTAGTAGTAGAATTTTCAAAGACTCGTTTCAGCTCTAGCAAGTAGAACTTGTATAAATCTAACGTTTGCAGATAGTGAAAATTGATAAATAATCATAAATGAATTTAGTATATTAAAAAGTTGTGCAAGTTTTGCTTGAAGCTGTTCTAAAATACGATTCCTTGGATAGATAAATTATTGTTGGATTAGTTGGCCTTTTATTCTACATTTTTCTTTTTTTTTTTTTTTTTTATTGTTTATTTTATTTGTTCTATCTTTAATAGAAAATTAAATACTTGTGAGTCTTATTAGGATAATTAGATACATTTATTGTAGTCTTAATATGATCCGTGATTGACACTAGTTTATTATTATTATTATATCTGCTACTGAATTCATTTACTTTATATTTTGGTTTGTATATTTGGGGTTTATAGTGTAGTAATCTATCACTAAACATTTCAAATTTAATCGCAATCATTTGAATTTAAATTTCCATTTGAATTCGAATATGATTATCCTTTACTAATTATTTACTTTAATCATTATTTATACTGTTCCACCCCAACTACCTTTGAGTTTAGACAAAAAGAAGAAAAGAAAACAAACTACCTATTTCTTTCATCTAAAAATGATCATTTATTTAATCAACTACTATATCTCTATATACCAAACACACATTAGGTATATGTATATGTTCTAAATAACTTAAAACGATCCGATTAGTTGCCACGCTTATTTGTACCGACCAAAATTATTTGACACCAGATTTTATTATTATTATTATTATTGTTGTTATTATTATTATTATTAATATTATTATTATTATTATTATTATTATTATTATTATTATTATTATTATTATTATTATTATTATTATTATTATTATTAATTATATAAAGCGATTAATAATGTTAAATATAATAATGTCGTGGTAATTGATAGATAGTTACACGCTCAATTATTTTCAAAGTATAATAATTTCAATACAATATATAACTAATAATAATAGACAAGTATTTTCTAAGGAGTTAGTAATGATTAGTATATCGTTTATTATTTTAATTTAAGAATATTGTCGAAAAAACGAAAAAAAAAAAAAAACAACAACAATGGCGAATTAATTAAGTCAGATCATTAGGCGTTATAGTGCATCCGTTTGAACGATTTTTATTTATTTTTATTTTTCGAATTTCGCATTTTTGATCTCGCCTTAAGTGAGTCAGTTTCCTCTTTCATTTAAATTGTGGCGTTTTGGTGTTATTATTAATATTATCTTTATAATTATAATTATTATTATTATTACTATTACTATTACTATTATTATTATTATTATTATTAACATTATTATTCCTAAGATTATTATTGGTAATATTATGATTTTTTCTTCTTTTTTTTTTTTTTGTGAATGAAAATCATCTTTTCAAGTTCCTAGGTTTAGGGTTTTTTATTTTAAAGATTTTACGTTTATCCGTACAAAAATTTAACACAATCATTTCAAACGGCTCAACAAGTTTTTTTTTTCTCTTATCTTCTATTCCTGTATAGTAATTGAAATTTAGTGTTCGTTAATAACCGATTCGAAGGGTGATAGATGCAGGAGTAAATAAATAAATAAATAAATTAATTAATTAAAATGAGTGTTCACTAAATTTTGACGAATGAAATAAATTGGTCACAAGATAAAATTACAAAGAATAGTAGATGAGTATAAATTTTTTATACCAGTCTCTGATAAAAGAATGGATTTGTTTTTTGTTTTTTGTTTTTTCTTTAACTGATCAGGTAATCAAATAATATTTGTACGTATGTTACACACACACACAGGTATATCATACCTATGAAAAGAAAGAAAATATCAAGTATAATATTTTCGAAGAAAAACCAAGAGAAAAGAAGAAAAAAATATTGTAAAATTTCAAAAATTGTTTTCTTTCGTCTGTTTTTTTTTTTTTTTTGTTTTTTGTTTTTACATAAATCATCAACTATTTAAAATACTATAATATTCCGAATATAATAATAGAATTTCAACGTTTGGATTCATTCGGGTAATAAGAAAAATTGATATTGCTACGTTTAGTTTCTATATTCTAATAAGAAAACTCAAATATGTATATCTATGTATTTACAATCAGACCACAGTTTTGAATTTAACCGTTTAGCTAGAACTTGATACTGAGTATATTTACATTTTAAAATGTACATATACCTATATTAACTCAGTTACTCTCTATCTAACACACTACCTATCCCTTGTAAATACAGAGTTAGCTTTTAAAAATACCAAATGCAATGTATTTCAACTTATTTATAAAAAGGATTAAGAATAAAAAATGGAAAAAAAAGGAAAAAAAAGAAACCATTCTGGAATTGAGATATTTTCTTTCCTCGATTTATTTAATTCATCGATTACCCTGATTTATAGAAACATAATAATAAATTGAAAATACGTATGGTATCTAGGCATTGCTAATTTTATATATTAATTTTTGTTGGTGATTAATGGACCATTTTCACGAAGAAAAATTGGATATTTATCCAATAATCGCATTCCAACAAGCCCAATATCAAGAAGAATACTTACCTGTGGACTTGCTATAAAGGGACAAGGCCAGGAACAAAATTCTTTAAACTACGGGCCTCTAAACCACAAAGCATTGTCCCCAATCCAAGAAAACACAAAGCATTGTCCCTAATCCAAGAAAAATGAACAAGAATTAGGCTACGATAAACGGTTGCAAAGACAATTAATTAATTCCGAGCAAATGAAGGGCTAATTATGAGGAGGTGAAAGATTGGGCCGTAATGTAGCGCCATACGTATACCCTAGAGTGGCACATTTTCTAACTACTTTTGCCGCAAACAGGTAAGCGGGAATCAGTACGAATTTCATATACCATTGATCATTTATTGCTGATCATTATTGCGTAATTAATGACGCAGATTACAATTTCATAGCCGTGTTTGACTCAGCATAATATATTCATCGTAGGATATTTATATTAGTTTCAATAATTCTGCGTGATTATTCGAGGCTCAGAGTTTTGAAATGAAAAAGAAGATTGCGTACAGGTATATGGATGATAAATAGAAGAGCGGAATCTCTTTTGAATATAATTAAAATGAAGAAAAAAACGCAACAAAATTCAAAATCAAGAAATTTGGGAATGAAGAGTTCTTTTTTTAAATGAAAAATAGAAGGTTATCAAATGTTGGAAGGTTTTAAGGTTTTTCACAAGAGCATAAATTAATCATTGACTTGGCTCTGTGGCCTCGGGATCACTCAGGCGTACGACGAAGAGGGGAGAGTCAGGAATTCTTTCACCCTTTACCAACCCCACACTCTTTGAAATTCAGATTATTAAATTTCAGACTATGTAACTAAGAGTCTCCTCTACCTTCAGCCCTTATTCGAAGTGGCGTGCTTCGTCGTGCAACCCGATCTTCTTGATGTCAAACGTCACAAGTTCAAACCCTCTTCCGAAATTATATGAACTCTATGTATACATAATGTAAGTATACATACTATGTGTATAAAAAAAAAACGTGGTTAAATGTGTAAATAATCATCATTACTAGATGATAATAAACTCGTTTCGCCTATCGTGTTTTCTCATTTTCTTTACAAAAACAATTTTTCTAAATCCGATACTTCAACGTACAGATTACCTCTCTTCACTTTTGATTCCTCGACATGCGTATGTACGATACCTACGTGCGTGACGGGCTTTGTAGGCTTGGAATTTACACCACAAGGGCTTCGATTCTGTCCGCAAAGGTCAGCAGATAAGCGATATCAAATACAGTTGGGGGCAAGTCGTCGGTCTATACGACTAGCATTTAACTGTTTTCCCAGTGGCTGTCAACCGAATCCAAGAGCCGAACTAAAGCGTGAAAAAAAAAAAAAAAAAAATTTCACAATTCGTCAGAGATTTGATTTTCTCATTATAAATATTCAGATGAGTGAGAAATTGAGAATGGCTTTAAATTTCTTACTTGAATGCATGATTTTTTTTGATTTTTTTTCTTCATTATTCCGAGGGGATTAAGATCCGGAAATTTGAAGGAAAATATCTGCGCGGGTAAGACGGAAGGACTTATATATGGGTTTTTGGTTAATATATGTGAATGAGAGTGAAGCTTCTATAATGACGTTCTATACAAGATCAAATATGTGTTTTAGAGTCACGATAGGATAATATTAGCATTCGATTCTGCGGCCCGAAAAGTTTTCCTTGGATAAGTCTAACGTAATTAAGGTGATCCGTTGTTCCCCCTTACCTTAGGAAAACCCGTCCTGTCTTCATCGTCCATCTCTCCCTCCTTCGTTCTAGCATGAGATTGATTCGCCTTACGCAGTCGCCGCGGTGTTTAATTTTCTTGTTTACGCAGTAGGCTTACTTACACCAATAACTATATACGTATAGGTATATGTATACATAGGTGTATACATACAGTGATCCAACTGAATCAGATTTTTTTATGTACATAAGTCATAAGTATATGTTTTTCATTCTCCTCTTCTTGTTATTCTGCTTCTTTTCACGCTATCTTAGCTCATCCCCCGAAAACGGTACATAATATAAGATTAAAATTGTACCTGTACATCTCAGATTTTATCCGTATGTACAGCAGTACTCGTGCTTCCGTAAAACTCGATCTAAAAATTAATCGCCTCAAGCGAGATGGAATTTTCGTTTTTCTATTCGAAGTTAGTCAAAAATAAAAAATAATTCTCCGTCGTCTCTTAAGGTTCGAATTCTCTTCAATCTCTCTAAACTCGTTATACTGTTCACCGATAAAGCCATAACATATAGAAATATATATAAAAACATCGCGATCACGTTGAACATTATAATTGGTTTGACTGCAGAAATAAAGAATGCAAAAATTGCAAAAATTGCAGAACATGCGTTGGACAGGCCAACTGTAGCTGATCTGCACGCGTTTTGGGAAAGTATAAACGATTTAGAGATATTTTTTCTCTACCACGGCTTGCCAACACTGACCTTACCTCGAACTGCCCTGACCTCGGGGAACTTTACTCCGGGTAACTGAGTGGCAAAAAACGTGTCAGGCTTGATGAAAAGTTTTAGACACCCGAATCAAAAATTTTAATCAATTTATCGTATACGGTTTGAAAAATAAAAGATAAAATTCTATAGGCGTTATTGTAGATTATAGATAGAAAAAAGTTGGTTACACGACAATTATAGAATATTGTACCATTGCCTACAGCTTTATCTATCTATCCATTTTTTTTTTTTGAATATTGTTTAAACGGTGTAAAACCTGCGTATCGCAATGTAACATTTGGAAAAACCCCTTGGCAAAGATTTATCACCGCAGAGGGAAACAAGGCGAATTAAATGAAAGAGTTACGGTGTTGAATCGGTCTATAAAAAAAAAAAAAAAAAAAAAAAAATGAAAAAATGAGAAAATAAAAAATGAAATATAAAAATAAAATGTTTTATTGGTTTTTAAGCATTCGTTCTACTGTACCTGTACCTATACACGATATAGCCGGTATAATAGACGAATAAAATTTGAAAAATTTCATCTATATACTTTTTTTTTTTCATTTCATTTTTATTTATTTTTTTTTACAATCAGGTATATTTTCAAATTCTGTATAAGTAAAAAACTATATATGTTATGATTATTCACGTTGTTCGAGATAATTGAATTTTCCAAATCATTCGGTATTCAACCCTGCTTATTATAGCCATGCTCAATAGTTAGCTAATTAATTCTCTTTTCTGAATGCCTGCACGAAGGAAGATTTACGAAACGTTGATCGTTCCAAACCGTAACCGTAATCCGATTATGCATTTATAATAAAATTGAAAATAATATGAAAACTAAAAGACAAAAAAAAAAGTAACCCTGTAACAGATACATAGCGATAAAGAAGGAAAGAAGGAAAGAAAATGCCAATCTTTTCGCTTGTATACACCGTATAGATCGAATAGATAAAACCGCTACCTGCAGTACCGTATATATATATAGAAAAAAAAGTAAAATGTCAAGAAAGGATCATGTAGTGGTATAGTCCGGAGTTTTTTACGCGTACGCTCAATTTCTTCGCGCGCCGTAGATTCGCTTTGTTCCCGGCCGTTTTATCGCATCCATGGATTAGGAACTTTCGTCTTACGGAGAATGGGAATTCGCAAAAAAAAAAAAAAAAAAAAAAAAAAAAAAAAAAAACACCCTTTTGTCTTTACTCTTTTCTGTTCTTTTCTTTTTCTTTTTCTTTTTCTTTTTTTTCGTCTCTTTCACCGTACAAAAACGTTTCTTAAAATTTTCTCCGCTCTCAGGTCTTGCCGAAAGTTTCCAAATCTTCACAACCCGTACGTATATATACATAGGTACATACCGTATGTACGTACGTATGTATGTAGATACATACCTATATATCTGGCCACCCACCTACTCGAGACGATTTTAATTTTAATGAAGTCTTTCGCAACTCGCTCAGTTAATTCGAGGACGCCGACGGTTGGCTTGTTGTAAGCCTGCTAGGCTATCTACTTTAGTACCCCTAGGCGAACTAAGGTGAGCCGAAGATCGGTTATATTGTAGGATGGAGGATAGGGGCTGATATATAGAAGATATAGCTACACGTATATATATCTGCAGGAGGTTTAAGTTTGTTGAAATGTTGACAGGGTAGCGGTGTGGATTCTGGTGTAGTAGTACCGGACTGTGAGCTGCGCAGTGATCGATATCAAGTAGCGAGCGTCGCGGTGCGGTGCGGCGCGGCGCGTCGCGTCGCGTCGCGACGCGGCAGGACGCGCGGCCGAGTAGAAAGGCTCAGTACATCCCGCGCCGCGTCCGCGTAAGTCCGCGTCCGCGTAACAACGACGCGCAGCATCTCAACCACCAACCCCCCCTTACCCCCATATTGTTAAACTGGGTCAGATCTGTGACAGAGAAGGAAACGAAATAGGGAATAGAAGGGAAATAAGAAATAGAGAAAAAAAAAAATCAAAAAAAAAAAAAAAAAAAAGGTAGAAATTACATCTCTTCGAAGAACGAGAGAGAGAGAAAAAAAAATGAATAAAAACAATATCTAAGCCCTATATACAAATCGCTGTGTCGGATTACGATCGTCGCAGTAAACGTATACCGCGAAATCTCTCTAATTGTACACGAAGAACCGAAAAAAAAAATTAATTTATTAAAATTAATTGAAGAGAGAAAAAAAATCGCAAAAAAAAAAAAAAAATCAAAATCAAGAATATCCATTCCCTCTTTTATTTTTTTCTAATCTTCTCAAATTGCGAGTGAATTTTTGCGATTTTTTTTTTCTTTTTTTTTTCATTCACGTACGATTCGAACCGCACGCACAAATCGCGGTGTGGATTTTCAGATAGCGGGAAATTTAATCAGCTTACTATAAACCGTGGTATAATAACAAAAACTATATCGTCTGTATAATTACACGAGATAAAAATCTATATACATATAGGATACTCGTTTATTTTTCTAGGTTGAATTTATTACCACGTTTGAATATTATACCTACATACGTATACCTATGTACGCATTAGACCAGAACTGGTTACCGTCCTAGCATATTTCTTTTTTTTTTTTTTCACATATGTACACCCGCATATTACAAAATTAGATTTTTCACACATACCTAACGTATACCTTTATACTTTGTACGTGCAATTGAATTTCAAGAACCTTTTTTATCTTTCCATTTTTTTTTTTTGTTAACTTCGGTTACATTTCGCGTATTCAAGAGTCGTGGTCAAAATGCACAGTGGCTGGGGGGGTTTGGACTGGCGGGATTTTTGTTAACACAGATTAGGCGCCTCGGGCTACGTGACGTTCACTCGTTTATTGAAATTTTCTCCTTTTTTTTTTTTTTTTTTTTCTCTACGTCTCCTTCGTTTTTTTTTTCGTCTCGTTTTTTTTTGTTATCTGAAGTGAGCGAATTTTCACAGAGCGTGGGAGACCCGTATTCACGGTTTCTGGTAACAACTCACTCACTCTCTCATTCTTTCTCTCTCTCTCTCTCTTTTTCTCTGTCTCTCTTTATCTCTCTTTCGGGCAGAAGTGTTGTGGAGAACTGAGCTTTCGCCTTCGCTCCCTCATCACCTTACGCACGTTTTATTATACAATGCCCTTGAGAAGGAGGGTCGAAAATTTTGTTAACACTGGACTAAAATACTACTATACCCACCACCCCACTGCTTTTCATATTATATTCGTTGCTCTTCTCGTTTTACGCGATAAAACGAATAGAGAGAATAAAAAAAAAAAAAAAAAAAAGAAAAATAAGTTCAACAACGATCCTGCTCATATCAATGAAAAAAAAAAAAAAGAAAGAAAGAGATTTTCTATGTATATGAAATCCATATACAGTAATACTATAGTTTCGGAAAACCATACTTGAAGAAATTTTGGCCGTTGTTTTAAATGATACGATTTTTTTTTTATTTCATGTATATATATAACGGGTATTGCATTTTGAATATATTTGAAAAGAAAATCTTTCTGCCCGACTCTGACTTTCTGGCGAAAGAAGACACGTCTTTTCGTATTCGGTTTTTGTACTTTTAATATTCACGTGCGGTAATCGAGTTTTGTTTTTTTTTTTTTCTTCTTCTTCTTCTTTTTTTTTCCGGGGTAGATAACGTCAGAGCACACCCTCTCAGCCCTGAGTAAAAAGAGAAGAAAAAAAAAATGCAAAAATAAGAACAAGATCAGTAAAAGAGAAAAAAGAACAGAGAGACGGATAGAGAAGGAGAGAGAGAGAGAAAAAAATGTGAAAAATGTGAAAAACTTGAGTGAGGTGCGATATGATAGATAATGTACCGAAATCTTGTCCTGATTTCTCGTTTTTATTTCTTCTTTTTACCTTTTTTTTTTTTCTTTTCTTTTCTTTTATTCTGTCTTTCTGTCTTTTATATACGTAGCCAATTTGTGTATCCCGTACATACCCGTTATATAATATATATATATATATATACATATACTATATATATATATATATTTTTTTTTTTAGTTTTGCTTCGCGTTACCTATAATTGAGTCGTAACCGCGATACATTGTTACTCATAACTACGTTATTAATAACCTATAGTTACAACACGTTACTTTACGTCACGTCGATAATTCGATCTTTATATGATATATACCTGTATATTACCTAATTTCCGTGTAATAATTTTCCTCGAAATGAATATATATCTATACATATATATAGATATATAGACATAGGTATACTGCGGCTAAATGAAATTTAGTTTTTTATTTTTTGAAAAATATAATTACTATCTAATTTAAATTCGACGATAATAATAACAACAATAATAATAATAATAATAATAATAATAATAATAATAATAATAATAATAATAATAATAATAATAATAATAATAATAATAATAATAATAATAATAATAATAATAATAATAATAATAATAATAATGATACTAATATTAAAAAAATATATAATGATAATCGAAAATATAAATTGCAGAGATTGATTATCGGTTATTGTGATGTAGATCTCTGAGTTATAATATGTAATCGAGAGTGAAGTTTTTTTTTTTTGTATTTTTATTTTCATTTTCCAGCTTTTGCAAAATTTAATTGAGTCATCAGCAAACCTAATTGACGTATATATATATATATATGTACTATATATTATAACTAAGTGGGGGGAAAAAAAAAATGAAAATAAAAAGAAAATAATCAGGTGTAAATTATCTCTGACTGTTAACAAAACAAAATAAATAAATGAATGAACAAATAAATTGAAGAAGAAGAAGAAAAAGAAAGAAAAAAAACGTAAAATTTTCAGCTGGGTTGCCAAGCGAATCGGTATTCTGAATTAGAATTCACTTTGAGTGACGGGATTAAAGTTTCGAACGTTTTCAATATACGTTCGAGGGTTGTGCTAAATCTTCCAGTTCTGCAGCCTCCACCCTCAAACATCCACCAAACCATCCCTCCCGCCCATACCCTACCCCTCAAAGTCTGAAGAGGATTTTCGAGGAAAGACGATTACGGGAATGAACGGTGAGTTAAATTATGTATCAATAATTCTACAACGAGAAAATTACGGTATATGAATTAATTCTTTACTCTGCGAATTGTGTGCTGGAGGGTAAATATATAATATATAGATCTGTATATATATCTATATATATATTCCGTATACTTCGAAGGCTAATATTTACAGGATTTTTAATTAGCGAATATTCCAAGGCGACATGCGTATAAAGCTTGTTTTCGGTTCTTCTCCTCATTTTTTATTCACGTATGATTTTTTTTTCTTCACTTTCTTTAATTATGAAAGCTTCATCTCTTCGTTAAACCGAGTTTCGAAATTTACCGACAAGAAACAGGAAAAAAAATTAACATGAAAATTAAACACGCTATAGGTATAATACAATTTTTCTCTTCTTCTTCTTTTAACCAAAAGCTTACCGCGCTGCCCGTGGATAATCGAAATGAATATGAAAAGCATAGACTGAAAAGGAAAAAAAAAAAAAGAAAATCTTTTCCAAAATATATTCATCTCGGTCATGAAGTTATAATTTTCGACAATTTTCCATCAACACTGCGTGGGATTAATAACTTTGAATAATTAACCAAGAGAATTCATCTAAGAAGTTGGTTATAAACTTTTTGAAAGTACGTTTTAATTGGCCTTGAATCTAATTTGCAAGATACTTTTTAACTGCAACCTCGACAACTCGTTCGCTTACGATTAGTATATAATTATACCGCAAACTCAAACTCTACTACGTCAAAGATTTCCCAATTGATCTGCCCAAGTATATATGACATAATAAATCACTCGTTGATCAGGTTTAAGCGAGTTTACCGATCCAATGAATCCTCCTCTCGCCAATCGTTTATTTATCCCCGCAAAGTAGAATTAAAAGGGGAGGGAGATAAAAAAAAAAAAAATTAAATAAAATTCGATCCTAACCGGGCAAATAGTTTATTTACGTAAAACCGAATTTATATATACCAGAATTGACAGACTCAAACATGGTATGCAAATAAATCGTCAAAGTGAATTGATTTTTCTCATCCATATTACGAGCTTTACTTCTGATTCTCATAAATAAGTATATAAATCGACTTATGCTATACTGTGACACATAATGATTCATTATAATCGAATATATAATCATATTTCGAATTTCGAAATCTTGATGTTAAAGATCCTCGCATCTTACAGCACGTGGTCACCAGCATAGATTGAAGTAAACTCTGTAAAAATGACATAGGTCAACTGTTGACTCAATAACTGATTAACCATTAGCCCGATCGATTTATAATTTTTTGTACTTGCAGTCCTCACACTTAGGTCTTGTGTTGTTCATAAGTTCTTAGAAACGTTTCTTCGTTTGGCTGTAAAAAATTCAAGAAAAATTCTAATTTTTCCATTTTTCAGTACACGGACTTTAGAAATCTGAAAATGTATCCAAAATTAAATATTTTTTGATAATTCTAGTCTACGTCAGAATCGCTTCAGTATTCAGTGAGCTCACGAAGTCGGAACTAGTTTGGACTAAAATTGACTTCAAAATTGAGTAAACAGTCAACCTATGTCGTTTTCACAGAGCTCACTTCGATCTATGCTGATGGCCACGTAATGTAAGATGGGAGGGTTTTTAGCATCACGATTTGCGGATGATATTGCTTAGAATTAGAGCCTAAAACAGGATATCTGTGAACTATTCACGTAAGCCGCCACGATGCTTGTTTCATACGTAAAAGTCTCACATCTTAAAAATTACAGGAATGTAGATTAAAATTTATTCCGATTTTCGTGTTTAGCTGATTCTGCTGATCTGGCTTTCGATTATTGTATGTATGTATGTACAACGCCTAATCGTTGAATTTTGACCCCGTATCAGCTACTGCTGGGTAACCTTAGGGTTGAGTTTAATAGCGAAGTTTCTATCCCCGCAGAATTGTGTCTCGTCATGATTTTGCACCCGAGTAAATATCGCAGCCTCGCGGTGGTAACTGCTTTTGATCTCGCTAACTCTAACCCCCGGGAGCTAAACTGCACACGCGAGAACTGGCTTTACTTTACTTTACTTTACTTTACTTTACTTTACTTTACTTCGCTTTACTTTACTTTTTTCGCATTTTGTTTACCCTGTTCCCGTACATAGGGTACACAGACCCACGTATGTAATATGTAGTTATGTATACATACACTCATATTTGGATTTCGCAGCTTTGCAAGTACCTACCTACCTACCCTGCACGCGTTACCCCAGAAAAATGAAGTGGCTCTGTATACATTTCTCGCAGTCAATTTTTATTCACTATAACAAGGGTTTAGGTACATGCGAAAAGGGTTTTTTTTTTTAAATTTTTTTCACTTCAATTTACAAATTGTAAAACACACAAAATGCAATAATTAGAAAATCACCGACCCCTATTTTGTTCTTTTCATTTTTCTTTCTCTTCATCTCTCTCTCTCTCTCTTTCTCTTGATCCTGCTTTTTCTTATTTCGTTTCGGCCTCGCGATCTCTCCGCGTATCTCTCAGGTAATCGTTGTAAAATACCCTGGGGGTGAGGATTGGGTTGATAGTGGGTACTTCGAGTCCCGGAATGTGTTCCGTTATGATCCCTGCAGCACAGTAAACGTCTGTTAACTGCTTCTGATCTCGCAAACTATGTGTAGAGGCTTTGCTTTCTCTATACCACTTCCTCGCGTTTCTTTCATTTTTTATATATATTTATTTTCTCCTTCTCTCCTTTTTATTTAAATTCATTTTTTAGTTCTTGTACTTTCACTCAGATGTTATTATTTTCAGACAGTTTTCTCTCATCAAGAAAAAATTCCAATCCGTATTTATTTCCCTAAATTAACAGTTTTTATTTTTCATATTTGAAAAAAAAAATTTTTTACTTTTTATTTTCCATTTCGAAAGATAACCGTAGACGATGTGCTGGCTAATGCTGCAGGGAAAGATATCACGAATTCCGCGATTTATTTCTCTTCCGCGAAAATCCATGATATAAGCACAGAGTTTGTATGTAGGTAGGTATGTACGTTACATACATAGATATATATATATAGTAACATTTACCTACATACACATAGCTATCGGTACAAAATCTCTGTCGTTCACGTTTCCTTTTTAGAGTTGACTGCACACTTCGTTCCGCGTTTTGCTTGGAAAAACGTGGGTCTGTACGTGGGAGAACGGAGAATTTGAATACGGCAGCCAGATAAATACAGGAGCGTTTCCGTCCCGGTGGTAAAATAAAATAAAAAAGAAAATGAGAAAGAAAAAAAAAAAAACAGAAAATTTAAAAAAGTAGGAAAAACGAAAAAAAAAATAGGGGGATGATCCTGCCTGAGAGCGTACGCGCATACGAGTTAAGAGTTAGCGATATGATGGTGAGTTTTCTTCTTCTATTTTTTTTTTTTTTTTTTTTACTCCCTCTTTTTTTTATCTCGAGGGAAAAACCTCTTTACAACACCGTGTATATTTTCGTCGATAAAAATTATCACTTGTTCAGAAAAGAAAAAAAAAAAAAAAAAACTGGAAAAAGAGGAAGAAGATAAAAAGAATATTATCAACTGCTGATCATATAACAAAAAATTTTCGTCTGCGTATAAATATATGCTTATGACATTATATAGATTCGATATGGTGTAGAATATATTGTTCCGATAACAATTTCAGAACCGCGCTACCCTTTGCCGTTTTTTTTTTTTTCTTTCTATATTTGATTTTTATTCGTTAGTTTCTCAAAAAATGGACTTACTTCAGTTTTCTGACGTTACTTACCGCGAATAAAGTTTCGAAAAATAAGTCAAATTGTTCATGTACTGGGGTTGATGAGAGGATGATATTCGCCCCCAATTCTCATATTCAGTCGAGGTGCCCGTTTCGCCATCATCTTCCTTATATTCATAATGTTTAATTAGGCATTCTGTATATAAGTGGGTATACGTATGTACAGAGTAATGAGAACTGTCTGTTCTTTGTGCTTCAGCTGTTTCGTTTATTTATTTTCTCTCCTTTACCAAAAGTCAGCGCAGAATCGAGGATCTAGGTGTGGGAAACGAAATTGTTGGTCAAATAATGAAATTACTTGAATTCCGGTGAGATTGCTAAGCGAGAAACTAGCTCTACCAAAGGGAGAGCTTTTAACTGTGGTTTTTCATTTTCTTTTCTCGTTTCTCCCCCTCTCTCTCTCTCTCGCTCTCTTTTTTTTTTTTCGTTTTTACATTCATGAGAAAATGGGACAGAGAAAATTAACTTTCGTTGAAAGCGCGGATACCTATAGCTATATACTTAGAGTGGTCCTTATTTGAGGTATTTCTGAATTTTTATCCTCCCAGAGGCTCAAATGGTTCGAGATAAATTTAACAAAAATATTCCCAAAGTTTCAGGTCTCAATCTCAATTTTTTTTTCCGTGCCTCCCTGCGATGTAAGTTTATCCATCCAAATCACATGGGATTTTTGGCTTTGAATAATCAATTTTTTTATTTTAGCTAAAGTAATAGTTCAAAGAATTTGAAACTCTGTAGACTTTATCCTTATAATAGTAGTTACCCCACCAGAATTTTGATAGATTTTTAGAAAGAAATTAGAAAAATGAATTAAGAAAAAAGAAAATATTTTTTGATGAGCTGTAACTCCAAAATTATAATAGCTAAAGATCTACAAAAATTCTGGGGAATAGCCACTGTCATAAGGATAAAGTCTACAGAGTTTCAAATTTTTTGAACTATCACTTTAGCCAAAATAAAAAATTGATTATCTAATGCCAAAAATTCCATGTCATTTTATAGACGGATAAACTTGCATCGCACGGGTTAAAATTGAGATAGAGACCTGAAACTTTGGGGATATGTAACGATTTCAAAAAATATAGAAAACAAAAATTTGTGATAATTTTGCGCAATTATATTCTCTTGTATTTGCCATTATTCCAATTTTTTTTTTTCTTCTTCTTTTCTTTGCTCCAATTGCTTCTGAACCCCAGGGGTGAAAAAGTCTTGGTACAAATGTTCAGATCTGCCGTAGTTGTTAACTGCGAGTGTTACATACATATTTATTTATATATAGTATATGCCTATCATGTATATAAACTTGGTAATGGTATAGTTGAATGATAAAGCAATTCCGGGATTGTTTATCCGCACGATTTGCGAGCAAAAACTATATAGAAGCTTAGCGACAAATTTTTTCTTTTACGTTTTACCCTGCTTTTCGTCCTCGTTCTCTGAGGTAAAAGACTGCGAAAATTTTCCTAGCGCTTAATCTAGTTCTTTAACCAAGCACGCTTAGGTCTGGCCAATCGTGCTCATTCTTTATATCTACATAGTACCTACGTACCTATACCTACCATAGGTATACTATAGCGTATTAATTGCACCCACTTAGCATGTCTAATTTCCTTTTGTAGGACAAATTTATAGCTTCTGGGGGTTTTTTAATTCCGTTTCTTAATTATACCGGCGATTTAGGTATAGGTATATAGACCTGCACTCTGAATCTTATTATCAAACTAGTTGTTTTTTTTTTTTTTCGAAAATTTTCAACTAATTATCGTGCGGATAGAAATTTTCGAAAAAAAAAAAAGGAAAAAATAGGAAAACTAAATACATGTATACGAATTCTAAATATACGTAATAGCTATGGTACATCGTACCCATAATACTGCAGGTGGTGAAAAGTGCTACAGAAATAAATAAAGGATTCCTTAAAAAAATAAAAAAATAAAAAAATACTTGTACCGAGAACGTTTATTGCCTGGTCCTCCAGAGTCCTTCAATTATTATGCCATAACGCTTCGCTTTTACAAGGGTGGGTTCGGTACGGTACAGTACGGTGTGTATATAGTATAGGGTAGGTATAGGTATATATACGGTGTACGTTACGTCGGGCCAAAAGGCAATAAAATGGAAACAATGCCACCGCCGATAAAGTAAGGGTAAAACGGGACCTTGTATCCCTTGGGATCTCGACACCCTGCAGTGCAGGAGCAGAGATATAAAACGTCCACTTGACTATAACGGACTGGCTAATTTATTATCGTTGCAAGTATAATAATAATAATAATTATTATATCGCGAGGAGCTTCATATCTCCATTTTTAGAGATTATTCTTCATTTATTTCATACGAAATTGACTGAAACAAAAATCAAAAAATAATGGGAATTAAAATACTGCACCCTCGTACAATTAACAAAGAGAAGAAAAAAAAAAAAAAAAAAAAAAAAGAGAGAGACTGGTAATAGCTTTTTCCGGTATTTTCGATTATAAATAGAGCTCCGTAAAAGTTAACCGGTCCGTTTGCAAGCACATAGCTTCGAGCGCGACCCGGGCACAAGATATCGACAACCTTTCATATTTATGCGATATTTATCCATTGTATAGTAAAAATTCCCCGCGGGGCTAGTCCTCGGCGACAGTTCACTTTATACATCGTGCCTTTATCTATATACATACCTATATTATATACACATATTAATATATAAAAGCGATTGATTTTGAATTATGATTTTCATCCTCCTCAAACTGTGACGAAGAAAAAAAAAGCCAAAAAAAAAAAAAGAAAATAAGGTCTTGAAACACGTGACTTTTTCGATCACACATTTTACTTCATTATGTATACATATTTATGTACATACATCCAATATCCCTTTTTTCCTTTTTTCTATTACTTTCTCTCTCTGCAACGTATAGAACAAAATAAGAAAAAATGAAAAAAACTTCTGCTTCTCGCTTTACGGGAGTTTTACCCTTGTATTTTTATTTTTATTTTTACTACTGTACATGCCTACCTACCTACCCGTTAAAAATCTCCAACTCGTGTAATAAACCGTGGGAAATTACAGCCAAAAGAAATTCGCTCATTCACTACTTTCGCGTTAAGCTACTGACCGTTATATAATCGTCTGTAATTCCGTAGCGTAGGTATAGCCTAGCTGTTGTAGCTATATACGTATAGAGTTGTATATACCGTGTGTACGGTTTTACGGCTATACGATACGATGCCAGAATTGTAAGGGTAAATTCATCGCCCAGTACCGACGTTCCTCCTTAGCTCCCAGAGGATTTCTGTAATCCTTATGTCTAGCGTGCCTGCAAGATCAGCTATATGTATATAGAATCCCGTTGGGAAAGTCCGAGGAAACGAAGCACGTTCGTGCACCGGCTATAATATCCTGCAGACGTCGAGGAATAGCGGAAAATTTTCGAATATCATCGTAAACTAACGAAAAAAGAAAAGAAGAGACAAAAAGAGAGATAGAGATAGAGGTGGAAAAAAAAGGGTGGAGTAGTATTTTACCCCTTTTCAAAAACAGCTACGGATTATCAGAGCCGAAAAGCTCCCCGGGATATAATTATAAAAAATTTTTTTTTTTCATCCTCGGGATTATAAGCCCGCCTAATCTTTCAGCCCCGAAAATAATTCGATTAAAGATTCAATCCGACGTTTATGAGGGGACGATAAGGTTCAGCGGAGAGCGAAATTTTCTTATTAATAAAACGAATGAATTATTTTTTCCACCGATTTCAATCACAGCGTCATTTTCGTTTATGCTCTCTCTCTCTCTCTCTCTCTCTCTTCGTTTTGTATGGAACACGAAGATGCTGTGACGACGGAATCATATTTTATAAAACTGAAAATACGATTCTTCAAAGACCGTAAATTCACCGTGCGTCACGGCACTGCTGCACTGCACTGCGCTGCATCGCGTTGCATTGCACTGTGCACTACATTGCACTACCATCCATCTCTCTCCAGCAATTATCCAGGAGTGCTTACGGCAAGATGAAACGAGGGCTGTCGGTGCAGGGATTTGCATTGCTCGGCAATGCGACACCAAAACTACTCGACTACCCCTAGACTCCTGCAAGCTTCATTGCAGAGAGAGTTACAGCTTCAGCCATACGGCTACAGCTACAGACAGAGATAGCGCTGCTCGAAATACAAAGAGCAGACAGCAATTGCGCTCTTCGTTGCTAGCGTTTGTTGAGGTAGCTTCTTTTTCCTCGTTTTTTTCCCCCCCTTTTTTTCATGCGTATAGCCAAAATCCCATCTCTTCGTAGATCGGGGATGGACATTTTGGCACGAGAAATTCACCACTCGTTATAATTTTACCCCTCGAAAAACTATAACCCCGGTTCATACTTAGAGATTAAAAAAATATTCAAATGGTTATTAATTTAGATATATACTTTGCTGCGGAGCTTTTTTATACTTTGAACCCTTAAAATCGCGTGAATTTTTTTTTTGCGGACTTATGCGACATAGCTGTTATTTTTTTCTTCTGGTTCAGATTGTTCGCGGGTCAGGAACTGAGGTCCCGTTCCCACACAGCTATGTCAAGTTGAAGAACAAAAAAAAAAAAGAAAAGAAAAAAAAAAATTGAGGGGGATAAAAATCTTACCTTTGGGAAATCATGCCCCGATTTTCGGGATCAGCTAACCGTTATTCTTTCGCTGTTACGTGACTGAGGGCCCGAAACCGGGACAGAAGTAACAAAAATCTATCTATCGAATATAAAGTAAACCGCTGCGAGAGAGAGAGAGAGAGAGAGAAAAAATAAAATAAATTCTGTTAAGGAATGAATGATTTTTTTTTGTTTTTTGCTATTTTCTTTCCCCAATTCATTATACATATAATACAGGGTTGAATAATCAGTGCAAAAAAATTCAGTGGGAGCTAATATTCTTTGGAAATGTAAAATACAATCGAAATAGGTATATTATATAATATCATATGTATATGTAACGAATCTACACACAGATTTACGATTTTTTTTTTCTTTTCGTTCTCTTCTTTTACTGCCAAGGTGGATTTACCATTGGTATATATATTTATTCCCGGCCCGTCTGGCCGCGGGGTTTTGTGGCCCGGTCACGCGATTTTCCACACGCGATATGTTTCAACGGTATAGAGAAAATATAAGCCAAGAGGTCCTCGAACGTACCTACCTACCCGGCTATAGGTAAAAAGAAATATTTTGTTTCGTTCAAAAGCGAAGAAAAAAAAAAAAAAAATGAAAAGGAAAAGGAAGAGGAAAAAAAAAAGACGACGGTATTACATACCCGGAAAATTATTTCAGACGATGACTTTGTTCTTCAAATGGCCTTTTTTTTGTTGTTTCCTTTGAGGATAATTAAAAATAAATGAATTGCCCAGTTTACATATAATTTTTGTAGGGCGAAGATCTCGCGTCAAATTTATTATAGGTATATACTTGTATGTATGTATATACGAATTACCTTATTATATTTCCTCTTTGCGCCCGTTCAAAAGTTTGAATTTTCTAAACTTTTATTTCCACCTAGATTCCGGCGTTTTACGGAATATCATTAATTGAAAGATAACATTATTTTTGGATTACGTGACCCGAGTCAAAGTGAGGTCCATAAAATATACAAACCTTTATTACCTTTACTTATAACTTCCGTCTTTCTCAGTTTTCAGAGCTCAGAGTTATATTCGACAACGAATACCCATAATTTGTAATGACATTTTCCGGATCAAAGTCTCTAATATAGTAGAACAGTATATACATGATATACCTATATACCTATAATATACATCTATCTACGATTCTACGGTGCGATCGCGTTTATAATGCACCGATCGCGTGCCGATTACAAGACCCCACGTATATAGAGAGAATTGGAAAGCCAATTAAAGGGAAATGTTAACGCGTCAAATAACGCGTTCTATATACAGGGGTGTAATCTGAATCTTATATACATATAGGTGTAAATAATTAGGGACAGTTCTTTATTTATTTCCGTTTTTTTTTTCCTATCAGAAAGATTCTTTTCGGAACTGACAATAAGGTCATCCCCTAGGAGAGAGGCAAAAAAAAAAAAAAAAGCGAATAGGAGGCCGGGTCAAAGTTCCAAATTTATTTTAGACGACTTGGAATTTTTAGAATCCTTCAAGTTTAGGATATTAAAATTCGTTAGGATCGGAATGCAGATAGCTAAAACCCTGAAAATAGCACTGTTCTGTCTCTGTCACAACCCCGAGCTGAATATTTATTAGAAAATCTATTCCTGCACTGCAGGGTGACACTTCGCGTTATCGTTGATCACGGAACAACGATATTTCTACACGTATATAGTTCATACTGATCATTACCTCGGCTATCGCTCGCAACGTTCTTTTCATGGCGGTTGCTGACCCGTGGAATTTTTTTTTTCTTTCGTTACGTATATACCTCTTTCCGTGAATATTCTCATTCTCCTCTTTCTCCACACACCGAATATATCTACCCCTTGAAAATCTTTACCGACAAAATCGTGCTGAATAAGCTCCTTCGACACCGGCAGGTTAAACAGCACGGTACATGTGGGTATACGTATATAGGTACGGATATGTATGCATGCTTTGCACATGAAGGTCTGTACTGACCAGATTAGAGAGCTTTTACCTTTTTCCTATTTTTTTTTTTTTTTTTACCCCGGTAACTTTCGTTCAATAGCAAATTTTCTACTCCGTCTTGTGAAACACGTCGTGATTTAATTTTTCGACATGTATTTTCGGGCTTTGGGCTATTTTGTGTCCACTGCTCAGCTGTCACACCGAGTTAGAACAGTTTGCAAAATATATGCATAAGGTATATGGCCAACGAACTGGCGAAAGCAAATTCATAATTCAAGATACAAAGAGCTCCGGACGGCTACCGTGCCAAAGTTACCCCTGGGGTGTTTCTGAGGGCTCTGGTGACCGCCACTCTCCTTAGGGTTGCTTCGGGTGTTTGTTCAAGGACGCTCAACTGAAAGAGCTCTTCGTGTCCGAGTCCGTTCCGGCACGAATGACTTTTTAACAATTTAAAATCCCGCGTCCTGCTTCACTTTTCTTCTTCTTCTTTTTTTAATCTTTTTGGGAATTTTATTCCGACTACGAGGGTGGGTAGGGGAGGGTCAGAAATGACCGGTTCTTATATGTTTGTAAAAATTCGAGTGGACTCTCACGACGTTTGATATTAAACTCACAAAATTTTCACAAACGAAAAATACCCACGAATCTGATCTCTGTGTTGATACTTATCGGAATTGGACTCGGACCCACCGTGCAACTGATGACGTAACGGAATATATCCGTACAATGGCCTGGATGTAGGTCAAATTTCTAGTACCACCCACCCGCGGTTCAATTTTCATCCATTTTTCACCCTGCAGTAGGTATACCGGCTACGAGATCCTTGGCAAACCGCACCTATACGGATCTTTATACACAATATATCATTCGAATATTCTATATGACTCGATTAATAAATTTTTCTATTCACTTGTCACATTATCGTAGAGAAAATTCCATTCACGGTGAATGAAATGAACCATATGTCATAAAAAAAAAAAAAAATTATCACCGACTGTTCATCCCCTCGAATTAGGGATGAATTTTATCAACTTTATAAAAGGATTTTGAATCTGTTAACTGTTTATAATTGTGAAAATATATATATATTCAGGAAAAGTGAAAATTTATATAAGGAAGAAGTTTTCAAGCAGCTGTTATACATAAATAAAAAATGGCGAGGTGCATTTTGTCTCTCAATTTGTATGCCGGTCTAGAAAAGTCCTTAGAAAATTTTTTCTTTACCTTTTACTTTTACTTTTATTTTCTCCTATTTTATTTCAGTTGAAAGTTTTGTGCTTTCCAGAGTTTATGCTAATATACCCGATAACAAAGAAAGAAAGAAAGAGAAAAAGAGTGAAAAAAAATAAATAAATAAAAGAAAATGGTACCTTGCAGAGGGTAAAACTTTTCCACCGATATTCGAGGGCGTTTGAATAGAGAGATAGAGGTACACAGTATCTATATCCTAGGTACGTAGATAATTACTCGATGTTCTGGAAGCAGTGGCTGCAGTATCGTTAAACTATCACGCCGTATCTTCGTTCTTCTTTTTATCTAGTCCTTTTTTGTTTTTTCTTTTCGTTTGCCTCCTTTTTTTCTTCCATACCCATTGAAAAAAAGTACTAAAGCTCCGAGTTACGCAAGCGAGTAAAGCTTTATCGGTGAATGAAATTTCGGTTTTCGTTATTGCCCAGGCCGCTGCCGGTCGTTGCGGTTTTACAGCCGTCCAACCGAAAGGATATCCCACCCCTGCAGGGATCGAAGGGGTGTTCCGAATAAAGCAAACCAGGTTTCCAGTCATAGCTACGCGTTATAGTCACCCTGCAGCTAAACTCATTCAGTAACGGGCACACCCTGCCCTGACAGGGTCCCGGGTATTTGGCACACGTGCAAACAGTCAAGTTTTCGATATTTATGTCACGGCCTAACCGGGACTGAATCATCCTGCTTTAGGGGTGCTAAAACTAAAAAGTTTTTTTTTTTCGAATAACGATGGGGTAAATTTATCGTCCGGAATTTCCTTAAGCATTTTGATTCTTCCTTTTCTTTCACCTTTTTTTCCCTCTCTCTTTTTATTTTCAAAAAAAAAAAATCTGGCATCGTAAACGAATTAATTAATCTTTTGATCAACATCAATCACGCGGGAGCTTGTAAATTTTGACTTCATCCTTTTTTTTACCAAGGTGACTCGATCAGACATGGTGATGAGAGAAACGACGGAAACGCCGCGGGTAAATTACGCGCGTGGCAAAGCCAGTTCCAGGGCGTGGGTTGGCGAGGGCGAGGAAAATAAATATATATGCCTGTAGTATAACAGGGGTGAGATTCGGAGGTTCGTTGTACCCGATAAGCGAACCACATTTCATATCATACCTTCGTCGTCTATATGTATACCTGTCACGTATCGCTAGTTTCGTATATATCCATATATGTATATATGTACAGAGTCAACGGTTAGGTATTATATACCTACATCTCGTCACTTGTTACCCAGGAGCTTCATTAACTCTGAAGATTTAATCAGATTTATACGAGTTGACTATCAACCAAAATTTCCCTGTTATCTTCCAGGTATATACGTCTGTATTTACTGTAGATGTGATAAAGCAGAGCAGCTTCTGAAACTGATTATACTCGTTGCTTTTGATTCGTTTTATGAGAATTTTTTGGGAAAATAAAACAAAAATTGATTCATTTTAATTTTTTTCGCGAGCTTTTTTCACCTCGTTCTTTCGAAAACTAGATTCAGAACCAGGTCTAGTATTCCTCTGAGCAATATGAGAGGCTGCGTGAGTTCTTGAGGCGTTTCTTAAGGCGATAGAAAAAAAAAGAAGTAGAAGGAGAAGAAAAAGAAGAAGAAGAAGAAAAAAAAAGTCAATAAAATCGTGAGAACTGGTCGAGATACGAAATACTTGGAATTGGAACGTCGTGTGGAATAAAGCTATACAAAGCTGTCAGGAAGCTTGGTTCCTTCTGAAAGCTCAACGAATAAAATCACCGGATCGGGTGACCACGGTCGAAGGTTTATTAGGGGAAATTGGAGTTAAGAAAAGGACTTAAACCTTTGGACGAAGTTGAATAAACGTCCGAAGGATCTAAAGAAAAAAAAAAAAAAAACGTTCTCATTTCGAGAAAATACTTTTGACGATTATTTGAAAAATTATATTCCCATTCAGTCGACCGGATATTAAAAACCGTATTTTATCTCCGTTTCATAATCAACACGCTCTCACGACGCGGCCGCATGTTCGTGGGGTATCAAACAAGATCTAAGCAACCCTTTGTCACCTAAAAATCGTTGAGTACTCACCGGCCTGGTTCTTCACCTCGATAAATTGCTGATACCAAAATTGATCGTATGGCGCGTAATAAATTTGCAACGCGTAGCTAGATTCGGGCGTTTTTTCTTATTTTATATTTTAATTTCTGTCGCTGGATGAAAAAACGAACATAATAAAAATTGGCAGATTTTTTAGGAGGCTTAAATTAGCGGCAAGCTCGAAACTTCACAATTAGAATTCTACCTCGATTATTTCTTACCTTATATTACATGCGTATTGGACTTTGAGTCCTAAAACACAAGAACCGCCGCGAGAACTTGGTTTAACTCAAGTTTGAGCCGGTTCTTGGCGTTCTTGATTAACCAGAACTAATTTCAGAGACCTTTAACTATATACCAGATCAGCCAATTACTGAACGCCCGAAGCCCTGTCTTCGGTGTTCTTGGTGAAAAAAAAAAAAAAAAAAAGAAAAATTGGTAAAAGATCCGGTAACATATTATGTTCAATAAATTGAAAGTGCTATACATAGATCGATCGGAAAATTATTTTTCCGTTAATTAAAATCTGCCTTCGGCTATTACCTTCAAGATCTCTCTTTTTTTTTTTCTTTTAATTTTTTTCCCCTTTTTGATTCGGGTTTTTATACCTTCGAGCAAGGGAAAGAATTTTGACGAACGCGTCGCGTCGTTGTATAGCTACACGTGTTTTACGGGGGGATTTTATTCGGCAGTAAATCCCGAATTATCTATATCCTATACGATATCATGTATTTCGAATAAATCTCGGAATTATTACGCGTTATTAACTCCGTTTGAGAATATATCGAGTAAGACGTACGTGGCTGTGTATCGGTCCATCGTAAATGCTCTTCGAAATTAATATTCCTATTCCCCTTCTCAAAACGATTCACTTTCAGACTAGATTTCGAGAGAATAATGGCCGGAGTAAAATACCGAGATAAATAAAACGATTGCAAAGTGAGAAAGAGAAAGAGAAATATAGATGTGTCAGACCAACCTACAGTCATTCGTGATGTTCCCTCAGGTTCTAGAGATTTTCGATAACGGGAATCTATACACCCCCACATCAATCCGATTGCACAAAGAATTCTATTGTCAGTCTAGCTCCCTCAGGTTCCCACTGAAACGGTCCACAGATAAACAACAAATGAACCATTTAATATTTACCTGTGGACATATTTTTTGAACATAGGGCGTCGTTTTCAGGGTTTAAATTCCCAGACGAGGATCTGATTTTTTTTTCGTATTATAGTCAAGAAGAGAAGATTATTAATCCGTTTTTAATTTTATTTTATCGATAATTATAGTAGAGCGGTTTTTTCCTGACTAAGAAATGGAATGAACTCGAGAGAGAAAACGAGAAACGTTTTAATACTTTTTCATCCGACGTGATCGGCATGGGTTTATCGATAAAAAATTTTGGTACGCTTATATAGGATGGATTTATCTCTCCCGATACTTTTTTCCCCCCACTTTACAGCGCAGCATCAAATGATTCATTCTGTCGATCTACAAGTGTATATTTCTTGGCTCACGTTCACGACGATCCATCAAAATTCTTTTTAGACTTTTTCATACCTATCTGGTATGTACAGCGTATATATATAACGTGCCGCTACTTTTATCTCGGGCGCGAATTCTCCCAGCTGCGGGAAAAATTGATAACGGCTAGTGCAGTATCATTGTATTCTATCATATTCTCCGTGAATATATCTTACTGCCTAGTAGTGTAACGATTAGGCGTTCAAAAATGATAAGCAACGGGGTAAGCTACCCTAATTCACGGTCCAAAAACAGGCCTATTTTAAAATGTCAGTGGGAAAGAAAATATGATAGATAATAGAATTTTTTCTACATGTATTTAATCGTTGATTCGTTGGCTTTAATTTGACTGGAAAAGAGTTGAAATATTCGTGAAAACGTTGAAGTTATAATAAAAAGTGTGCGGCCGTGCGCTCGACGCAACGTCCGCTGGTGACCATCCGTCCGGGTACGTCATTCAGCTGAAATATCTGGAATAGAATATGAAATTTTTTTTTCTTTTTTTTTTTTTCAAATTATGTCATAGCATTCGATTTTGTTCTTCTTCATGTCAAAAACTATTTAATATCTTTGCTTCGAGAATGTTTTTCGAAAAACCGTTTTCGACATATTGTAGATAGTGATTTTGTACATCTCTCATTAAATTTTTATCCAAATCGTTGGATTAGTTTTCGAGATGCTGTGTCCATTGACTCGAAAAATGTAGTTCTTCGTCAATTTTTGGAATTTCGAGTTTCAACCAGGCTCTCAAAATACGCGGGAAAGATTTGGCTATCAAAATAATAAAAAAACCGTTTTTTGTTGAATATTCAAAGGGTAGCTTACACCCTTAAATATTCGATCGGTATCCGGAATAGTAATTCGCGATTCTAAAGTCCGCGAACAACCGCTATAAACGTGATAGTAAATCAAGAATTACTATAGTTCTGAAACATTGAATTGGGATCAAAGTATGCGGACTGAAAACTTCCCTAATATGGGAAGGCATGGTAGTCAAGCTTGAAATTCAAGAGAAGCTTTTAACCGCAGTAACAGTTCGTTATTCAGAAACTTTGGTTAGGCAACCGAGTCGGCAGTATGTCATTTTATTCTTCTCGGTCCGATAAACCGCGGTAGATAAAAAAAAAAAAAAAAAAAAAAAAATTGGCGTGTTCTAAACCGCCCTAAAATCTCGTCAATATCAATTCCACGACGCGATTGATTTTACCAATGGTTCGAAAATCGGTATTCGGGGTAATTCGAGTGGGTATAAATTAACGCTCGGTGGATTTCCATTCGTATGTAATTTACCCCCGTTGGTGCAGCTGGTAAACCCGGCTCTATTCATCATCGATTTTCATTCAAGTCGGTATATCTACTCCCAGAATTTCAATCAACATAATTCGGCGAAATGGTTTGCGGATAAAATTATACCTCGGAGTTTATAAATTTTTTAGCTTTTCTTTTTGGTTTCTTCTTCTTCCAAATCAATCGAATTATCACTGTAACGGTAAGTTCAAATTTATGCTTTCTCGCGTTGGGCAGACAGTGGAGGTCTTCTTCGTCTCCTACATTCTTCACTCTGCCACTTCTTGCGCTACTCGTACCAAGCGCGATATCACAACCCCGCTGACGGGGCTCGCTTGCTCCCTCGACCTCCCTTACCTTACCCCATATACCTCCTTATATATTCTTATTCTCTGCCCGTTCTCTTGCCCGGTTATAACCGTCGTTTTGAGGAGGATATACCAGGCCAGCTTAGTCAGTTATCGTAAAAAGTTATTATACGGAATGTATAACGAAGAATCGGTTAGACGGAGCTAGTGAGTCTGTGGCCGTGTGTGCAGCCGGATGATATTTTCCCTTCGCGCTTCGATTACCACGTTGAGGAGAAATGAGGACGAGAAAAGATTATGATTATCGGTATGAAATGACATAGATAATCATTCAGGTTGCACAAAACCAGTGAACTATAGCCATAAATTATCCTATAACTTTTTTTCTTTTTTTTTTTGCTTCAGTTATGCGAAACGATTCGCTTTAAGGGAGAACATTCATGTTCTGAATGTGGAAAAAAAATTCCACATATTTTCAGCGGATTGTAGCCAACTGACGTGAAGGATCCACAGATATTCTGTTTCAGGCTTTTATTCTACGCAATGTCATCCAAAAATCGTGATCCTAAAAACCCTCGCATCTTACATTACGTGGCCATCAGCATAGATCGAAGTGAGCTCTGTGAAAACGACATAGGTCAACTGTTTACTCAATTTTGAAGTCAATCTTAGTCCAAACTAGCTCCGACTTCGTGAGCTCACTCAATACTGATGTGATTCTGACGTAGACTAGGATTATCAAAAAATATTTAATTCTGGATACATTTTCAGATTTCTAAAGTCCGTGTACTGAAAAATAGAAAAATTAGAATTTTTCTTGAATTTTTTACAGCCAAACGAAGAAACATTTTTAAGAACTTATGAACAACACAAGACCTAAGTGTGAGGACTGCAAGTACAAAAAATTATAAATCGATCGGGCTAATGGTTAATCAGTTATTGAGTCAACAGTTGACCTATGTCATTTTTACAAAGTTTACTTCAATCTATGCTGGTGACCACGTGATGTAAGATGAGAGGGTCTTGAACATCAAGATTTGTAGGTAACATCACGTAGAATAACGGTCTGAAACAAGATATCTGTGATATTATGTACTACCTCAGTTGCCACATCCTCTAAAATGTGTTGAATTTTTACATCCTGAACATATACCTTGACGTACCTCTTTAATTGGGCTGACAATGAGAGGATTTTTTTTTCTTTTGCTTTTCAAGAAATGGAACATCGTATTTGTATTCTCTGACCAGAATTTTACCCTACTTTCTGCAACAGTGAAGTAATTTCCGTTCATTCCTGCGTTGGGGAAAAAAAAAGATCACATTTCGAAGTTTTAAATTCTATACGAGGATTCGTATACTTGCCTGGATATATGGGCAGGTAACTGCTGCACGTACATCGAATCTTCACTTGAAACTATAACACTTGAGTAGGAAACACGATATACGTACGTCGTATACAGGTATTGTACATGGGCTGCAGTGTTCAGCATCTCATGAGCCCACTATCATATGTGTTGTAAACTTTTTTCATATAACGTTTTGAAACAGTCGGTCAACCGAGTGAAAAGAACAGAAGTCGGTTATTCAAACTTGGGCAGCAAGTACCAATATTCCCAGAGCTAAATTAAAGTTAGAAAATGTGTTCGGGTCAAGCACAAATAAATAAATAAATAAATCAAAAATATAAAAAAATGAAGTCCAAAGAAAGCGATTTTCTATTCTGCAGAAGATACAGAGGGTTCCATTTTTTTTTTTTTTTTTAATTTTTTAAATTTTACTTCTTTCTCTTTCCTTGTCTTGTTTTAAATACTATCGGAATTATTTTCACCGTTGCCTTAATAATGACTATAAATTCTCGAATATTACTGCAGAAGTAGGAAGTATATATACATATACATATATAGGAATTATATATATATATATATATTTGGGAATTTTTTAAGCCGTCCTAAAGTTTTCCGTTCTGGTAAAGATAAATCTGAAAAGTTTTTCCCAGGTGAGACGAAAGTTTTCAATGATATTTCCAATTTATTTATAGATATGTATATATATATATATATATATATATATATATATATATATATATATATATATATATATATATATATATATATATATATATATATATATATATATATATATATATATATATATATATATATATATATATATGTACCTATATGTATATATGTAGGTACGTCCTAGTATATATATATATATATATAAGTGTGCGGAGGGTGATCTCTGCAGAGAATTAAGTACCGAATGATTAAACCGTGTTTAAAACTGTGAGGGAGAAGTTCTTTTTTTTTTTTTCTTTTTTTTTTTTAATGTGAAATCGATGTATTTCGTAATTATCATTATTATTATTATTTATTATTTATTGTCACTCGTTCCTGAGAAGAGTAATTCGACAGCTGTGAATGTATATTATACAGATATATTTGATTCAGTATATTTTGTGAGTTTCTATGTGTAAATGACAAAATATACCCGCGCGCTTTATAGAATTTAATTATTCCTTTTGTTATTTGAACACCGTATATATTTAATACAGTTTTGGTATATATATAGTAGGTATACGGCTGTGCAGGGTTATATGTATATATATATATATATATATATATATATATATATATATATATATATATATATATATATATATATATATATATATATATATATATATATATATATATATATATATATATATATATAGGTATATGTATGTATAAAGGAGGCGTCGAAAAGTCGTTTCAAGAAAATCAGAGTTCAAGATTTAGCTCGAGTATTACTTTATAACAGGCTGTTGCGCCCACTTTAAAAGTCAACGAGAATAAAGGATCGCCATACTCGAAACAACCCGACGAGATTTGAAAATATATAAGAAGAAATAAATAAATAAATAAATAAATAAATAAATAAATAAATAAGTGGAACAGGTAAATGAACAAAGAAATGTCCTTTCGCGAAGAACGTTGAAATGAAAAAAAAAAAAAAAATACGAAAGAGAAACAACGTAGAAAAAAATTAAAATGCAGCAAAAAAAAAAAATCGTACTATGATCTATGATATTTTCTATATCGAAGTAAAAAAAAAACAGAAAAAAAAAAATTCAGGGATTAAAAAAAAAATTCACAGAAAAATTGTTGTTTCGTTATTTTACCTGAAAGAAGAGAAAAAAAAATGAAAATAATGATAGCGATATTAAAAAACTGTATCTATATCGTGGAGCCTGGATGCAGAACACAGATTGGCGACACTTGGTTGTGCGGCGTAACGCGCGTAGAGCGTTGCAGAGTTAGGCGTAATTTAATTCGTACCACTTAAGCACAGTAGTGGGACTCAGGATTAAGTCAGACGCGCTGAAATATAAAGGTATAAGTGAAGTGGTATACCGTACGCACATACGTACGTATCGTATCGTATATCACGTGTATCTACATACATACCTATATATGCGTTATACTCTACGTATCTACGTAATATACGCGCGTGAACCGAAACTGGTATACATTATACACATACAAATACGTATCTACATACGTTCGTACATAGATACATACATGTATAAATATATATAATACATATACAATATATATCCCGTAACGTCGTACGGCTAGTGGATATAGTGGTTTAGTGGTGGTCGTATTGATCCGCCAAAGAGAGCGAAAGAGAGGGAGGGAGGGAGAGAGAGAGACGAGCTTCGAGGGTGGAAAGAGTGACAGCCGAGAGTCCGCGCGCTTTCTGGACCGCGTGCGTATACCGGTGTTCTTCACGCTTTTATCGTACTACCTAATCTTTCTTTCTCATACATATATACTATATGTACAGTGTGTTTATAGGTATATATTTTTAGTGTACAGGGTGAGGCTTTTGAAGAGTGAATTTTCGAACATTTATTTTCCCTTCTTTTTCGTCGTTCTTTAAAAGTGCGATTAACGAACAAAATTCGTTGCTTATTATTTTCTACTGCACTGTATATATATATACCTATCGCATATTTTTAACGAAAGCTCAAATTATTTTTGACGATGGACGGAATTTTGTTTTCTTTTTTTTCAACCCATTTTAGAAAAAAAAAAAATAATGAAAAAAGGAGCTCAGAACAGATATATGTATATAGGCTTTTCTCTGCAGGGTTAGAAAATCTCACCCTGTACACCACACTCACACGTATATATGTAATATATGTATACATATACACAGGGCTTGAGTCCGACAGTTTTCACCCCTTGGCGTATCGCGTCACCGTCCTTTTCGGCAACCGATAAATTATCAGGGACGTGCGGAGGTCGGGGCTATTCGTTAACTGGAGGATCAGGAGAAGGATTTTTTGTATTTCATATTTGATATCTTCTTTCATCTCGTTTTTTAATCGGTCTGAAAAATATTTTCAGAAATATTGAAGTGACTTCAACTTTAACCTTGAATAACTTTTGATGGAGTGAATTTAGCCAAAAATGTTAAGAGACTTTTTTTGTAGAGCATTTGATTTCCCATAAGAATATTTAACAGTTTTTTCCGGGTATAACTGATTTTTACATGAATTACAAAATTCCAAAGTTGAAAGATCAAATTGTAAAACTATACCAATTTTTAAGGCATGATTGTAAGGAAACGGTTCATCTGACGGAAATTTTCAATCAGACCTTTTTTGTAGAGCATTCAATTTCTTTCAAAAAATATCTGTAAGTCCATTTTGTTTAACTCAATGGTTTGGGAGTTCTGAGACGAAAACCCGCTCAGGAAAAAAAAATCTAAAATTGCGATGATAGACCTCTTAATATTAATATTAAGGACTCAAATTCTCACAATAATTTTTTTTTGTCACCCCAAACAATATTTTCGATATACTTGAAAAAAAAAAAAAAAAATAGTCGATTTTTTTGGCCCAGTATATATTTTGTTCTATTTCTTTCATCACTCTAATACTTCGGCTTGGATTTTCTGACGTTGAAATTTGGATTCTTTTGCTACTTTTCGATATAGAAAAGAAGAGAAAAAAAAAAAGAAAATTCGATCGGTTAAGACAGATGGCGAGTGTCCCTTAAACGTTTTCGTATTTAAGTTAAAAGGGTACACACCTACGCCTTCACATACTTTTGGTGAATATTGATTTTTAAGGGTAGTCTCAACCTTCGCCGAGAATATTTCCATTCTAGGGTTCGCTAGGTACGTTTTGGGTTAAGGTTAATAAGGTTACGTGCTCGTTGGGCTCTCGGGGATCTACCAGTCTGAGCTAGTAATTCCTCCTGGGATTCGTAACGCGGTGTTGAAAATTGCGAAAGCATGAATTGCTTGCATCATACACGAATTATAATGTAGAAGAAAAAAAAAAATGAAAAAATTTAGAAAAAATTTAGAAAAAATTCAGAGAGAGATGGAGATAGAGAAAAAAATGTTACGTAATAAAATATTGCTGTACTCTTCATCTCCGGAGAATCTTTCTATACTTTTTTATTTTTTTTCTACACCTATACGCACCTATAACTATACGTCTACAGATTTATTCCTCTAATGGTTTAATAAGTGCTATTTATACGAACAAAGTTTTGTCGAACTTCGAAGGCGAAACTGGAGGGAAATTTTCGAGTGGTAAAAGAAATTTTTTTCTCCCCCGGAGCAATTAGCACTAAAAGGATACGCGAGCACCGAGACTTTGCAAGGACTGGTCGATTATTCTCGTTGAGCGAGAAAATCTGGGTCGTATACCTACTATAATAAGATACGAAAAGAAAAAAGGAAAGAAAGAAGAAAAGGAAAAGAAAAAAGAAAGGAAAAAAAAGAAAAATTCACCCAGCTACAATATTATAGATCCAGAAATTCTCTGAAATTGTGCCATTTGCTCAGTTAACGAGAAAATTAATCAATTAAGTAAAATAAAAACACGAATGAATAAATAAAATTTTCATTTTCGTTCGATTCTGTTCAATTTTCACCATTTTAGTTTTCATTTCATCTCTTTTTGTATATCGTTGTCGAAATTTTTTGCAAGTAATCTATACGTATAGCTATAAAATCGTCGATAATTTAACAAAGATAAAGACAATAGCTGCACGTCTTTAGCTGGGCTACACTAACGAAATTCAGTATAACTTCAAATTACTGTCAACGTTAATAATGAAAGGGGAATGGTTGGAAAGTAGCTCGGCAAGAAGAATTAAACCTTACCAAAGTTTATAACCTAATTTGTATCTAAAATTAGCGATTAATTACACATGACGAAAGGGTTTTAATAGCGAAAAAATTGTTTATAATATAAATTTTAATCAGTCATAGAAAACGTGTGAAAATTAGGTTTTTGGAAAAATCTATCTAGCTGTATATAGTTTTACATTTCATCAACGTTCACTTTTTTTTTTTTTTTACCAAAAACCGGTTCTTCTGATTTTTGTAAATTTCAATTCGACGAATTATTTCGAAAACGGCTACTTTAAAAAAAAAAAAGAAAACAAAAAAATTGAAATTTACAGGCGATCTTCCGATTGAGATGATCGGCATGAAAAATCGTAAAATTTCGTTAAATTCGAACGAATAGGGGAGAAAATGACATCGACTTTCAATTTTTAGGAATGTCTTGATAGTAAAATCGGTAATTGCACATGAGGTTTCGGGATGATGTATAAAGCAGTGTGAGAAATCGTTTTTTTTTCTTTTTCATCTCATTTTTATTCACATCTCTGGTATCTGTTTTGTGAGACATTTATTAGAAAAAAACGACAACTCTGCAGTACGTGTTCAAAATGAAATTTAGAATCGTGAAGCACGGAGCCGGATCGACGCGACTAGCTTATGGTCGCTTTTGTTACTGGATTCTGAAACTGGTATATCGCTTCATCTTAGCCGTGGTAGCAGCTGGTGCCCCATTTATAGTTCGGTGTTTGGCCCAGATTGTTAGATCCCTTTAACCATACCATACTATAACTGTGTGCAATATACACGCACGAATTTTCTCCTTATATACGTGTATGTATTTTATCCATGTATACGTATACCTGTAAGTATCAGCCTTTGTACATGTATTTGTTGCTCGCTCGTGCGTGGGTACGCGTATTTATAGCCCACTTGCTTTAACGGATAAAGGGGTAATTGCCAAGAAGGTGCACTAATTTATATAAGTAGATAACGAGCGGCGAGTCTCGTGCCGCCAATAAACCGGCCCTTCATTTCATTTCATACTCAAAAATATATTTTGAGAAACCGAATAGAAAGAAAAAAATTAAAAAATTCTTACATTTCTTGAATGAGAAAGCAAACATTCTTTTTTTTTTTCTTACTTTTTCAAAAATCATTCATCTTTCATTACCTCACTTTAGTTCTACCAGCGATTTTCCGCTGTTTATTTAACGGAGTAGTTTTACAGAGACAAAAACACACTGAGCTTGGAACGATAACCGGCTGCAAAGCTGGAAGAAGGGTAGTTCAGTCACGACGATTCTATACCTCCCACATACGTTTGATATAGATTTTAACGGAAATTCTAATTCAAAGTTTTTCGAAAATTACGAACCTTTTTTATCTTCTTTCTCTTTTGAAAATTCATTTCGCGCGGTTAAGTGACCGTGAACTTCAAATCGAGGATTCGAAGTGTCGCTGAGAAGTTACAGGGTGGAGATAACTGGGTCAGGTTCTACGTCATCAACAAGAGCATCATCACTCCGGGACACTCGTGACCCAGAAAATTATTGACCTTCTTTTACCGAGACCTGGTTATTCTAGTTTTAAAATGTGTGACCTTTGGGAAAGAGGCATGCATGTGCAGTGCGGGTGTGCTGCAGCAGTAAGATTAATTTTTCTTCTATTCAAAGCGTAGTACTTCGACTCCTTTTTTTCGCCCCGCTTTTTAAACTCGTTAATTTCGTATGAGCCCGCATTGAGAGTATAAAAAAGCTGTTAAAAAAATAAATCGAAAAGGTGTTAACGAGAATCAGCTATCGAAACAGGAAAATGTCTATTATACCTACAGCCAAGCTGATTTCAGGTAAGGCAAGTAAAGCCAGCTCCAGAAGAACGTGGAGAAAAAGAATGAAATTGGATTCGAAGACCCAGATGATTAGCTCTGGCCAAGGTTGGGCCAGGTTAGCCGCCGAACAACCCACCGAGGTTCGTTCGTTTTGACATGAACTTAGTCTTACCGCTGAACAAGAAGAAAAAAAAAATAAAACAGGAAAATAAAAGATGAACTGGTATTCTTATACGGTCTGGTGGAAAACCGCGAGTCGATATATCGGCTACTGAAATAATAGAAACAAAAATTGAAAGAAGAAAAGGATCCATACCCAGACGAGGAAAAAACTCTTTCAGATATAGTCCGCAACGATCATTTCGAGATGAAAAATATATTTAACCCGGGACTATTAGAAAGATTAAATATATATGGTGGGCGTTTTTTTGATACTCTTTTGAATATTTTTGGCTGATATATATAAATCGTCATTCATTTCATAAGTAACATTAAAACCATTCGGTAATTAAAACTCTACTACTATATACTTATACCATCGACGTTCATAAGCCAGGTTTATTATTGGACAAAATGTTCAAGTCTCGAAGTGTTTTAATAAACTTTTAAGTAGTAGTACGGCTAAGAGTATAGGTACAGGTATATAATATACATGTATAGTATATACCGAGGTCGTTACTTCGCCGTGAAATTAAAACCGTAATTAATAATTGCGAGTAGTACGTCTGTAAGGTGAAAATGCGTTTTAACGACGTCCTTATTGTTAGGAAAACGAAGAAGAAAAAAAACAAAAAACGACCCAGGAGCAACAAAAAATTCAAAGCGGATTTCAAATCCAATATTTCCCTTCCGGAATCGGGTTTGGAAAATTTTTTCTCCTGACATATCCTCCCGTTTTATATTCTTTCCCGCCAGGATCAGCCTCTTTTATTTAATATCGCCTGGCTCCGGGAGGCCTGTGAATGATCGAAACGTCAATTAAGGAGCCCATTATACTTGGCTTTAAATCGCCCACCCTCTCCGTCGCATTCTCGTCTTCTCTACCTTCTCTCTATTCGTATATACAACACAAAAGGCGTGTGCCTTGACGATAAACGAGATAACTGTGCGAGATATCTGAGCAAGTTTACTCCCATAAGACACGCGATGTGGTTCTAACAATAAGCTGGACCTTGTTAAACCGCACGTTATACCTGTTGCAAAATCAAAAAAAAATTTTAACACGTCGGAGGATTAAAAGTCCTCTGCAGGGAACGATTTTTTTTTTTTTTTGTACTTTGCCTTTGGGGCGAGAATCGCTGGTCCAAAATGTGACCAAAAATAGTTTCGGGGTAAATTGCCAACGATATTTTCATATTCCAAGATTTTCTACGGTAAATTGTTTCAGGTAGTCATTCGAGATTGATTGTTTGCCGCTGCAGGTCTTATTCTGGCCGTTTGCCCACCGCCTGTCCGCCGCACGAATGCCGCAGTATCCACTATCATCCAAAACATCCTTTCGTCCGTCGTCCTTCGTCGTTCACCCTTCCGTCCAGCTATTTTCTCTCGTCTATTCCCAGTCGCTATAACTCTACGGGTTCACCAATCTATTCCATAGTCCCGCGGGGTCGCGTCGCGGGCTGTGATTAATTATCATTCTTAGCCAAAGCTGTGTCCGGAAAATACTGAGTCATATTCAAGACTTTGAGCTCTAAATCCTTGGCGGATGAGGGACATATAAAATCAGTTATTATACGTGTGCAGAATGCGGAACTATTAACTGGCTATTTTCATCCTGAACATTTATTCTCCCTTTTCCTCTATCCTCGGAAAAAATTTCTTAGGAATTTCTTTCTCCCCGAAGTTTCATTTGGCTCTTGCAAAAATAAATAAAAATTTTTGGTGTCAGACACCCACGTGATGCGCACAGTATTTTCTCAACGAATATACTGCCTGTCAAAATGTTCAATCTATCGTGACAAGGGTCCTGGAGATTGGCGCTAGGGACGTGTAGTTCTAGATCTACATTCCTCTGCACCAGTCGGACTCTAACTCGCTCCTCAATAATGCAGGAACGTTGTCGTCGAGTTTGGGTAACATGGGGATCATTCAGGCGGTCTGCCCGGTCTACTCCGGTCCCTGTGTGCCTTGCAGGCCACTTGAAACCATCGACTAGGAACTCGACGCGAGCATCACCCTCAATTGAACTCTCAATTTCAACCTAAAGCTCTCCATCGATCAATCGAGCCTCTGTTTTTTTTCGATAACACAAAAATGGGGATAAAAATAAAATGACTTTCTGTACGACCGAAGAGCCGATCTTTCATCCCGCGAGCTATAGAAGACGACTGAACCGTCCGATACCCGCGTTTCTATAATTAAAAAAAAAATTCTGCAATCATTTTACTCTCTCTTCAAAATAGGATAACGAATCGACAGCCTATGTGTCTGCGAATATATCGATAAATATTGTTCCCTATGTCAGAGATAACAAGCAATTTATTCCTGAAGTAATGCCTCAGGGGTATAAGTTGGGATATGAGATCCAGACGGGGTTGGTATCTGAGCGCAGGGACGGCTGACGTTATTGTAATAATATATCTCGCGGAATTTCACGCGCCAGCATGGCATGGCATGGTAGGGTCAGGGATTTTCTGGAATTGGTAGCGTGTTGGGCCGTTGGTGATACGGGTATATAGAAAACAAAAGAGAAAGGAAAGGAAGGAATATCTTTGTCGCCCAGCTAGTCCTTCCGTTCGAGTAAACTACGTCTAGTGAAGCGTGGAGTGGTTTTCCTTCTTTCTCTTTTTTTTTGTCTCTTCTGTTTACTCCATCAATCAAAATGAAAATCTTATTCGGTAAAGATTTAACGGTCGTTTTATCTCCCCATACATTTATTATACGGTTATAGTAAATAATCGGAATTTCTAAACGGCCTATTCCGTTAACTGTGCATCAAATCGACCAACGACATAAAGCTCACATCCCCCAGGCTCTCAAATATGGATTATACTCAGTGCAGAACTTGGGATGGGACATTTAGCTACTATTTGAACTTATCAGAGTTAAACGGGAGAGAAACAGGGCGAACTATCGAGGGGGTAGATCAATAAACCACTTTTCCTTTATGAACTCTGGTGCACACAGTTGCGCGCTTGCAAGTTTGCGGTGCGCGAGTGTAGACAAACAACACCGCGGATACATCGCGGAGAATGGATATAAATATACGGGGTCGATTCTTAGTCACAGTTTCATTTTATCGCAATTTTATTCAATTATTACCCGATCAACAGCCGTAATACTCTTTGCAAATTATTGTCTATGATCAGGATCTAAAAATTCGACACATTTTCGGGGATTTTTGTGGCCACCAGCTTAGATTCAAGTGAGCTCTGTAAAAATGACATAGGTCAACTGTCGACTCAATAACTAATTAACCATTAGCCCGATCGATCTATAATTTTCTGTAATTGCAGTCCCCGAGTTTAGGTCTGGGCATAGTTCAGAAGTTTTTTAAAATGTTTGTTCGTTGGGTGTAAAAAAATTCGAGATAAATTTCAAATTCTTCTATTTTTCGGTACCCGGACTTTAGAAATCTGAAAATGTATCCAAAATTGAATATTTTCTGATAATCCTAGTCTACGTCAGAATCACATCAGTTTTAAGTAAGATCACGAAGCCGGAGCTAGTTTGGACTAAAATTGACTTCGAAATTGTGTCAACAGTCGACCTATGTCGTTTTTACAGAGCTCACTTTGATTTATGCTGGTGGCCACATGATGTGAGATACGAGGGTCTTTAAAGTTAAGATTTTGGGTGAGATTGCGTAGAAAAAAAAAATCTAGAACAGTATATAGTTCGCCACAATCCTTGAGAATATGTCCAATTCTTACATCCTCGTAATTATATGGAAAGACTTTTAACTTTCAAATTTCTCGAGGCGTTAATCCACGTGTCAGACTAAACTCCTGTGATATTATCAATTGAAAGACCATACCTTGTAATGAAATATAATTCCTCCCGTACCATATCAACCTCGTGTATATATAATTTTGACGCAATTTTAACACCGCAGCAAAGTGGAAAGCAGGATCAAAGGAGCCGGTTTACATGTATATCTATATCTGCTCTGTCGAAGCGGGCTCGTATGTACCCAGTAGGTATATATAAATATATCGTATACTATATACGGTTGAGGGTGCAGGTTTTAATTCGGCTACTGACACCCTTTTTCCATCGATGTCCTGAATAATAATTACACTATGTACACGGTACAGTACGTGTTCAGATCCGAGAGTTTCGATCATCGCCTCGCGATTTGGTAGTGTCGCATTTGCAACCGGCAGTATCGGGGTTTGATTTACGCTAATACCCTCGACGGTGGACACTAAGCGTACGCGATCATTTTACCGGATGAAATCAACGCACACGTATGCACATATATGGTATGTGTGTACAAATTGGTCCGATAAATCGATCCCACTGTTTCGTAAATTAAACTCTCGCTTCTGGAAAATAGGCTCCCTCGGTTATTTGCCTTCTGATGGATGCGTTTACGGAGGGAAAAAATATTTTCAGATAAAGTTTCGTTTTTTATCAATTTTTTGTTGTTGTATTATTAGCAATTTGGAATTTATTAATCAACATTGCTGCAGCTATTAAATTACTCCGTAATATCTGGCAGTAATTTATTATACGCGGGATTATCATACTTTGGTTGGATTATTTCAGCGGTCATATAGCTGTATAAATTAAAAATTGATGTGTTCGCGTTACTCGATTATTATCATACGAAGTTCTGAAATTTTGGAAACTGTATAACATCCGGAGGTTGAAAAGTTTGACCACAGTCGATTTTATGTTTTTATTCAATTTCCTTTAATTTTCACCGCGCGCTGGTCTTTCGTGTATAGAAAATTTTCAAATCGAAAATGAAATAAATAAATGAATAAACGAACGTGTGAAAAAGACAAAAAAAAAAAAAGGATCCGAGTTGTTCGTGGGAATAAGAATCCGAGGGGATTTTCAGGATTTAACTTTGACGTTCTATGAAACTTTTTTGCTCCCGGAACTGTTGAGGGACGTACGAGGAACAGGAGTGAATTTGAATAAAAGGAATCGTCAGAAAAGCTAAAATGATTCCAAAGTGAAAAAAAAAAGGAAAAGTACACGTTGCCGCATCTGGGCACGGAATTGTTGGTCACACTTTTTTTTTTCTTCTTCTTCTTCTTCTTCTTTACGTGGAATGGGAAACGTAAGCCAACTCACGCCAGTAAGTACGGACATAGAGAGTTGCTTCTGCTGAAGAAAGGTTAAAGAGTCTTTGAAAAAGCGGCTTCTTCTGCTTCTCCTTTTTTTTTTTTTTACATTTTTTGTATTTTTTTTTTTCCTTTTACCAAGAGAAGGGACAAGCTCGAGGGTGTCGTGGCTGATTTTGCACCCCTAAAAAATGCCGAGCTTCAAGAGATCGAGAAGCAGGGTAAAAGACGCGAAGACTTGTTCTTCGCGTTCGTTCGTACTTAGGCGAAAAAATGAAAAAGAAGCACGATTGTCAGTATTTTCTGGATCTTCAAATACAAAATAAAAAAAAAAAAGGAAAGAAGAGAAAATTTAAAATTTTTGCGCTCAAAAACAGATAAAGAGACGAGAGAGAAGAAGATTCAATATAAAAAAACAAAATCAGATTTTGGTTCGTTGATCCCAGGTGTATATTAAAACAGCGTAAACTTTTCCGCTATTATACTATAGGTATATGTACTTATCGTAAATTATATCGCTTAAACTTTTTTAAAGACCGAAGCTTTTATAGTAGGAGAAGAAATTGGCTTCAGGTTTCATATAGTACCTATTTTGTTTCTAAAAGCGGAAAATCTTTCCCACGTTTTTTCTTTTTCTTCTTTTCTTTTTGTTCACCATGAAAAAACTCAGACTGCTTGCTCCTCCTCGTTAGACCCTTGACACTGAAGCTGTTCCAGAATTTAAGGATGAATTATTTTCATGGATTATTTTACGGTCCAGAACAACTGGCCCTTATAAAGCTCCTCAACGATTTTCCGGTAATTTTGAAACACCGGTGGGTTTTACTGACTCAATTTACCGCCCACCCTGCACTCTTAGTCCTAAATAATTATTGTTCCTCTCGTTTCTATTGCAGTATATATACGAAACTTTTCCGACTGTTATACCCGGCGACCGTAACGTTACTATACGACTGCGGCAGAGATAATTACAGAACGCATGTTCTTATATAGCTAGATTTTCCTCATCTCTCTGGGAATCTTTAAATTATTAATTGCGCATACTCCTCGTCGTCGTCGTCGTCTGGCAGACTTGATGAAAGAATTTTCTGTACGTTGTAACTTTTGAAAAATAGGTCACAACCAAAAAAAACAAAAAATTTTCTATCCTGTATATCATTTGCAGTTGAGAATTTTAGTCGATTTAAAGAAATAAATTTATCTTAAAGATTTTTGATTCAATCTACATATACGCGTATGGCTACGGAGAATTTAGTGCCTTTTCTCAAGCTGTACTGGTAAAAAGCTCTTCGGATCTGTTGCTTTGCTCGCGGTTTGGCTATACGTCGTCTCTTCGTAGCAGCGAAGTCGATAAAGAGCCGACGGGAGTTCCCAGGAATACTGGAGGAGAAAGCCCGGGGAAACCCGGGAGGAATATAGAGAAACTTACTTCCTACTTTTTCCAGGAGAATACCGTACACTGTCCCAACTTTTCCTAACGTAGGTATATCGGAATTTCGAAACTGGTGAAATAGGACAGCGAAAAAAAAAAAAAAAAACTAGAAAGAACTGAAAGAATTGAGGGAAAAATTGTCGAAACTTTAATCGATAGAATTCCCAATATTGTGTTAAAAAGTGTCATAAAATAAGGAGAATATAGTTACCCGAAAAATAAGTATACGATCGCATTTTGCGAACCGTGAAATAAGAAATATCGATGGACCGTAGATCGAATGACTTGGGGGGGGGAGTAATTCTTCAGATACGTGAAATCGAAGTATGTATAGGCGTGTAATTTGCCAGTAAGAATCCGTTTGTTAAAGGAAATTGGTCCTCTGTGTGAAACATGGTGAATTCTGTCGGGAGCTGGGGTGGCCTTATGGTTAGTAGATGCATTTCCTTGCAGGTATACCGGGAGTTGGTTTCCGGTTTTAGGAATGGGTGGCGAGAACAGTGAAGATATTTGCAAACCCGAGCTAGTGGTGCCCGTGTTACACCTCGGCACCTACGTAATTACTAAATTATCGATTCTAAGGCGCCGCAGGAAATCTAATAACGTTGATAGTTCGCCAGTCTCTCCGAATCCTGTTTCTATATCACTTCTCTCTTACTCTCTCTCTCTCTCTCTCTCTCTCTCTCTCTTTTTCCCTCTATCTTGGTTCTGCGATTCAATTTCTCACACTCCCCCTTCACCCTCGTCCTTTTGCCCAAAATATCTCTTCGTCGTATATTATACCGCACTATACCGTGACTAATTGTTATAATTAAATAAGTTACACGTAACTCGAGTAAATGGTACAGAAAATTTTGGCCAAAACTTTAACAGAGTGTAAGTATATAGATATACACAGGTTGTATACTTGCAGAAAGGTTATATAAGAAGTCTGTTAAAATTTGAGATCTTAATATTAATATTCAGAGGTGCCTCATCGCGAATTTCTATTTCCCATTTAAATAACACGGGAAATGTTCTAGTGGCACACTTTAATTTTTATATCTCAAGTACTAATCTACTCAGAATGATTCTGCATAGCTACTTTTGTTCGAAATTGAACGCTCTACAAAAAAGGTCTCTTGGTATTTTTTGATAAATCTAATTATTTCCAAGTTGGTTATCGGTCATCGATGGTAATTAACCAACAACCAACTTGGAAACAACTAGATTTATCGAAAAATACCAGGAGACCTTTTTTGTAGAGCGTTCAATTTCGAACAAAAGTAGCTATGCAGAATCGTTCTGAGTAGATTAGTACTTGAGATATAAAAATTGAAGTGTGCCAGGAGAACATTTCCCGTGTTATTTAAATAGGAAATAGAAATTCGCGATGAGGCACCTCTTAATATTAATATTAAGATCTCAAATTTCAACAGGCTCCTTATTTTACCTTCCTGCAAGTATACAACCTGTTTGTAAGTTGAAAAAAAAAATGTTGCTCCTAAATGACAGACCCTAACATATACATAGATATATACTATAATAAGAGTCTCGTTCTGCGATGATATTAAAGAAAATAAAAACCCCTCGGTAAATCTCTTGAAATTAGCGTTTTGTCTGGCAAGAAGCTCGACACCCCTTTCTCTCTCTCTCTCTCTCTTTTTTTTTTGCTCTTTAGGTAACACGTATAGTATAACTAATTGAACTAATTACAGGACGAGACTTTTATGCAGGAAAAGAAAAACGAAAAAGTGAAAAAAAAAATAAAATAATAAAAATAAAAAAGACGCGTGAAATAAGGCTACAGCTGTAAGCCCGTCGTTTCATAATGAAATTATTACCTTAAGGCCTAACTTTTAGCTTTCATGGTTTAAAGCATCTCGCCACCGGGACGAGACGCCACGCTTATGAGACCGTGCTTCTGCCCACTTATACCTACCTACCTACCTACCTACCTACCTTGGATTCATGCTCACCCCTGGAACACCTTCTGCTCCATGATATTTTAAATAAGGATTTTTCGTTTCCCCCTCCATTTTTATCCCTCGCCCCATTCCACCCCCTTGTATTGTAGGTACCAAAACTCGGTCTAATTTCCCGGTGAATCTCCACGTTAATTAAACCCGCACCAAGAGTCAGCTGCCATTGTTTGCTTCTGCCCCGAAATATAATCTAGACTATAAAACGGCGGGAGTTCTTTTTCATTTTATTTTTTTATTATTCTTCGTCTTCTTTTTTCAAGCTCGGAATTAAACCGGGTAATCGATTACGCCCGCAACACTGCAGATAGATAGTCGATACAAAGAATTTAATTAAAACTATCAGACCCGAGGAGTTAATTGACCGTATATTTTCTTTTTTGTTCTTTCATTTCCAACCGTTTCCACTATATCGAACACCGTTATATTGCCTTGAGCATCTACACCGCAGGTTGATTTTTTTTTTTTTTCGTTTTTTCGTTCAAGGATTCAGGAGCTTTTGAACTAGAATATATACCTCATGATTGCAGCTCGATGCAGTAAACTATCGCTGGAAATACGATAAACTATTTTCATAATAAATGTTAATAACCAAATTTGACACGTTTTTTTTTTTTTGAAAATGGATGAGATAAAAATTCGCTAACTCGTGCAAAAAATCGTTGATCAATTATAATTTTGTGCTTAATCAGAAGATAGTAATTATTGTCGAGGTAGTACATGTGTTTCGTTAAATGTACACGTCGTTGGTATATATATTCGTTGTAGAAGTTTAGAGACGAGAAATGCCAGAAATGCTTTCGTTAAAAGCCAGAGATGCCAGAGGGTCTTGCTGCTCCTGCTGCTGCTGCTGCTGCTGTTGCCGTTGCTGTTGCTGTTGCTGATGCTCGACGGTAATATAATACGAGCAAGAAAGTAAATTTTGTAGACTTCCGTTTTCGTGTTATATGTTTATGTACGTACATACATATACATGTATATACATACTTATGTATGTACTCGTGGTTACGATGTACACAATTATTATACTGCACAGGACGCGAAAGCTCGTTAAGAGTAAAACTTAAACGAGCTTAACTCCCAAGGTATATATACCTAGTGTACACCTAGATATGTATGTATACACAACGTCGAGAAACTTCGATTTATAATGTATGCAAGACCGTGTATAACGAAAATTACACCAAAGGGAAAAATTAAAGTATATGTATATAAAATTACGTAACCATTTTATATTCAGTTATATACCCGTGCCTCGAACCAGAAGCTTTCTTTTTCCCCAGGTGCTGCAGGCTTGACGAGGGGATGATTTATACGTATTTTTGATTTTTATTTCCTTTTTTTTCCTTTTATTTCTTTCCAATTACAGTTTGTCAGGTTAAGGTATGCCCATACTGTCACGTAATCAATACCCCCTACCCTTCTCTCCCCCCCCTGCCCCTCAAAAAGAATTGTCTCATTCAATACTGTTTCCCGTGTTAAAATGGATCCCAGATACCGACTTCTCAGATTATTCGATTCATCAATCTTTTCTTTCGAAAGACAAATTGGATTTACAAACGAATTAATTGGACTTATACAATACATATAACGGGCTCTGATCGATAACGATAATATACGACAAGATGGATAAGGAAAAGTCGAGGAAAAGTAGAGTAACATATGACCCCTTTAAAAAAAAAAATGGGGTAATTTTTTTGTTGGTAAATAATTTTTAGAAAAGCTTTTATCTATCTTCTTTAAAGTTTTAATGAAGGAATGCGGAGTAGCATGGTCTACAGGCAAACGAAGTCGAATGCTTTTAGGAATATTATAGTAGCTAACCTGCAGGATTGCAAGAGATCGGGATAACCACCGTATATTTACATTGTTAAAGTAGAATTGGAATTTCAAATGGTCTATAGGTATATACAAAGAGCGGTGAAATGATAGAGAAAAGAAATCAAAAAAAGGGGAGAAAGAAGAAAAAAAAAATGAAAAAATTGAAAAAATGAAAAAGGAAGACAGCATAGAGAGAGAATGCTGTGCGCACTGGTGAAGAATGAAAAAATCCATTGTTATATACGCCCGACGAAGACAATTGCCAATTTTTAATTGGATAATACGAAAATAATAATTCTCATTCGATGAGGTATAGGCATTGACTCGAAATTCTTGACTGTGGTGTAAAAGCGATATGTTATTGATTATTCCCCGTGTATGAAGCTGTCCTAAAACCCGAAAAAATTGTAAAAAAAACCCCCAAAAAAAAAAAAAAAATACTTCTTGACGCACACCCTTTCGCTTTGTGAGCTTATTAGTTATTGAAGCAGACCGCTCAGTGAGGCTATACACTCTCGGAGGAGCGGGCCTCGAAGGCCTCCTTAGACCCGTTAAAGTGGCAAATCCGTGCAGACCAAGTTCAAGAACGAGTAGAAACCATCTAGTCATTCTAAAAGGGGAAAGAAAACCTCCCTTTATTTTTTCCTCTTTAACTATTTTCCACGTCTTTTCTTATTCTTCTGCAGTCGTCTGTTTTGCTTGAATATCTCGCGTTTGGTAATAATATAAGGGGGGGTTATTGATTTTCTTTCACCCCAACCCCCCGTACCTATACCTCCCTTATACAGCAGCTTTCGCTCGAGAGACAGATGACAATGAATGTCCCGTTGACGAGTAATGTATTCAGACCTCGTCTACCTATTAAACGGAAATTGGGCAAAGTCTGCAATGAATTCCGACTAATCGTCAGTTAGCTTGTCACCGCTCTGCGCAGCCTCGTAGGTATAGTTAGATGGGTTCGTACTACGTACACACATATCCACAGGCCGAGTAACTGACATCAGTAATCCTACCAGAACACGGCTGTAATATACCTGGAGCTTATAGATTCCCATGTATTTTCTAATTAACCGTATCAAATGGGTACATTCGCTATGGGGTTGTTGACGAGTGTCGAACGGTAATTTTCACCCCTGTGTTAAACTTGGCATTAAATCATGAAACGGGACCGTTAACCGTATAAGAACCGGAAACTTTATGGTGTAATCGAAATTCCGTGTTGCCAAAAAAAGAGAAAAAAAAAAAAGAAAATTTGAAGTAGAACGATCGCGATCCCTCAGCAAGAGAAGTGTTCGGTGTTTCGAATCGGTGTAGCAATTTCATTGAACGTGACAAAGAGGAACACTTTGTCGATCCAGCGAAACGTAGGTACGTTCCAACCAAGAAACTAGAATCTTCTGCCTCAGCCGAGGCATCTGGTTTGATCGAAAGCTCCGCTGTCTGATACTCGGGCATTCAAGTCGTGATTGGAAAGACTAAAATAACATCACATAGCCGATGGATTACTCAGAGATGTTTTTTTTTTTTTTTCTTTCTTTCTTTATTTCTTTTTTTTTTTCTTCGTTCACAATCAGTAAAGGCGCAGTTGCCGGAGATAAAAGACAGAGAAATAGATATTCGTTCGTTCAATAATCGATGGTGATTCTTTTATGTCTCTTCTTATATGCATTAAAATGAAAGCTTGCGGGTGTACGTATTTCAAAAAAACGGGAATGGATGTCCAAAATACGTGACTCAGCAGCTAAATTACACCCCTTCTTCCCGTCTTGGGAATCGTTGATCATATTTTTATGCATTATTGTGCAGGTGAATCGTTCTTTATGGGTAATTTTCCATAAAACTTTAATACTTATTATATACTTTTTGAATAAATATTTGACAAGATTCGGGCGTTGAATATCGCGTGACGGAGTATTTTCACGTTTAGGAAAAGGAGGGAAAAAAAGCCAAAAAGAGGAGAAAAGAAAAGGTGGAGATCGTGGATGGGGAATATAGGTATATAAGGTCTTCTGTTATAAATGGATGAAAAGTCAGTGCGTATACCCATCCGCCATATAAAAAACCGTAAGGTTCGTAGATTCGAGAAATATTACGAGCGCCCAGGGGAGATTAAATCCCGAGCTTTCTCGGTATAAAGCGAAGGAGCAAAATAAGGAAAAGGAAAATTAGAAAAAAAAAGTATAGATTATTATTTCCATTTTTTTTTTTTTATTTTTCTTTCTTTCTATACCTTCTCTCTCTCTCTCTCTCTCTCTCTCTCTTTTTTTTATGGACCAATAAAATTCTATATTAATATACTAAACCCTCCTGCTTTTGAAACCCGGAAATTCCATCCTTCACAGAACTCGGTCTGCTATCGGCATTGCCAAAAAAAAAAAAAAAAAAAATCACTATATACAAGATGTTCAGCTATTTTCTCATTTGCTAAAGAAAAAATAGAAATATAAAAAAACTACTCAATAGAAATGAAGAGAACAAATTTTTGCTGACCAAAAATACAATTCGTCACCTATTGAATGAATCAATGAACGAAATCAATAAATAATGAATATGTATGTATACAGCTGTGAACGAAAAATAAAAAAATTGAAATGTCATGTCATCAAATGTATATAGCAGAATATATATATATATATATATATATTAGGGTGGTCCTTATTTTGGATATTTTTGATTTTTTTTCCACGATCCCCCTAAATCGGTTCTAAATAAATAAAAAGAAATTCCTGCCAAATTGGAGCTCGATATTTCAATTTTAACCTGGCCCCCCCGGCAGTCAAAGTTTTAAACGGGAAAATACGTGTATTTTAGACTGTCAATTGTTTGAACATTTTTCCAACCTAGTGTAAATTAATATAAAAATTCGAGATAAGGCACAAATATTCCTCATAGTATAAGGTACAATTGAAGTAGTATATCAAATTTTTACATTCGTAATTTCTGGAGTTATGATCTATATAAATATCAATTTGATATTCATAAAAAAATAAATAAATTAAATAAAAAAATTTGATATACTTCTACAACTATACCTTATACTATGGGGAATATTTGTGCAGAATTTCGAATTTTTATATCAATTTTTACTAGGTTGGAAAAATGTTCAAACAATTGACAGTCTAAAATACACGTATTTTCCCGTTTAAAACTTTGACTGCCGGGGGGGCCAGGTTAAAATTGAAATATCGAGCTCCAATTTGGCAGGAATTTCTTTTTATTTATTTAGAACCGATTTAGGGGGATCGTGGAAAAAAAATCAAAAATATCCAAAATAAGGACCACCCTAATATATATATTTATGTTTTAAAATCATCCCTCAATATATTATTATTCTCGAGGATTTTCTTCGGTTTCGAATGATTTTACATAAAATATCCATATATTCTCGCTTCTAACCGCGAAATATTCCCTTTCCTCGTCCTCCTCCACTGCAGCTCCTCTTCTTCTTTCCCTTGATACATATACCTATACATCTATATCCTCGTAAGTTTCTTTTATTTCCATTTTCAACGTTCCAAGTCATTATTATTATTATTATTATGATTATTAATATTGTTATCATCGTTATTATCGTCATAATTGTCAGAACTTTTATCGATCTCTTATCGCAGGCCTGCAGAGAATCATGGACACCTTGGTATCAGTTTATCTTAAACCTATTATAATAGTAGAAGAAGGAAGCGAGGATTGAGTGGATCCGACACTGCTTATTACCCAGCCGGGTAATAATTTAACCATCGTAATATCGCACCCCGGTGAATTTATAGTAGGAAAATGGCAACGTGGGTGCCCCGGGAGGGTATAGTATTAAACGGATATCAATCGATTTATACATTTCTAATAACGAATTAATGTCATGCGATTTTATATGATCAAATTTTCGTGTATCAGGTATTTTCCGAATTTCAAAAGATTTTTTGAGCCGTCTGTCCTCTGCATTCCGATCTTTGAAAATTTTTTATATTCCGAACTTCAACGTTTCTGAAAATTTCCCGATCGTCTGTAATGAATTCGTAATCTTGACAGTTCCGAAAGTTTTTAAATTCGAAACTTGGACCTGGCCCGAGGCACCGAGAAACCGAGCTGGTGAGTTTCGGGTATATTAAAACGTCTGATTCATTGCCTCTTATCTTAATTTAGCAAATTCTGATTGGAGGACGCGTCTGGTGCGGTGAAACTTGAAACGAACCCGAACCCTCTAATAGTTTAGCCGGAATCTTACGCTGGAATTACTTCGTCAGATTTAGACAAGCGAAAACCACTAACTCGGCGTTAGGGGTTGTGATCAGAATTTACCTACCTTCATGAGAATTTCTCTTTGATAAGATTTCATCTAAGCTTCGGAGATGTATTAGCATCGTACGCGGTTTAAATATTCGACCTAGGATCACACAGTGCCAAAAAATTTGCCTCAATCTAAGGAAAAAAAAAAAAAAATGAAAATATTTCGCAATCATCGTTGATTCAAAAAACCTGCAAAATCTTTTCCTATCTTTACGAGATGACAGAAGAATTTTTTTAAACAAATGACCGAGTAAATTTGACGGTGTAAATAATCCTCTATATGTATATAGGTATGTACGTATTGTATATAGTTGGATTTTAAATCCTCTTTGAGTAGGATACACGAGCCTCTCTCTGCAGCAACCTCGTGGCACTTCTATACACGGGCGTATTTTGCCCCCGCTGAAAGCTTGTTTTGAGTATAATTCAGGTATGTACATTTACCCAAGTTGGCAAGTAACGCGCAAGCTTGGTGTGCTGCCTCCCAGGTGAACATTTCGGTCGAATTAACTACGCGAAGCACACTAAACAAACGACTTTACGTGCAGGGTTAAATGCCCTGGGAACTTTGATATTTATGGTGCTTATTAATAACCGCAGTTTAAGCACTGCTTTATACATGTATGTATACCACGACTAGTAGGCTGCACGATGCAGTTTGAACAACCCTCCGTGTGGCTTTTGTCCTTTTAGTTGAAAAAGCGCTTATTTATTTTACACATTTTTATTTCCCCTCTTTCTCTCTCTCTCTCTCTCTCCCTTGCTCTCTCTCTCTCTCTCTCTCTCTCTCTCTCTAGATTCCCATAAGAAAATTCACCAATTATAAACAAAAATAATTTTATTCATGGGCGTGATAAAATTCATTTGAATACTAAAAAAAAAAAAAATTTTTATACTGTTTTTGCGTCTATATACGCGTGGATTTATATATATTATATATACCTACGTCGGGATAGAAACCATTGGTTGTTTAAACTTCGTTGCAGTAATTTATCTGGAGTTACCGCGGAATTCGGCTTTATTTAACTTTATCCTTGCGGGCGGGGGATATCCCCTTTAACCGCATTTCAGTAACGGTGAGGGAGATTTCACAGATATTCAGATCCGAATAAGAGATACAGTTCGCTGTATCAAGTCCAAAATCGGTCCTATACGCGGGCTCTAACGCTGCTAAGCGCTCAAGGCTCTCGACTGATCCTCTAATTTTACTTGCCTCAGGATTAATGCGTTCGTTAAAAATGATTATACACTCTATAAAGCTCGCGACGAAATTTTCAAGATATTCATTACGATCAATCCTCGTTGTACAGGATATATACCAAAAGAGAAAAATATTACTCATCGTCAATTTACAAGCGAATGACGCTGTTCGAATTCTGATCTTAAAAATGGTGTATATATCCGATAACTCGGAACCTTGGAATGTTACAAATCCGCAGGACTCAAGTCCGGTTTTTCATCGTAATAATGAATTCGCAAATTCGTCCTTTCTCCTAAATTATCACGATTACTGTGCACCGTGCGTGCCATATACAGAAGATTAAACCGACCAGTGTAGACGAATAAGAGGAATGATAAAACGGCGAGCGGGCGGGTACTCGTGTTCATTTTCAAGTAGAACGAGTCTTTGTTTTTGTAGAGCCAATTTCAAATGGTTTTTGCAGGTACTGAAAGGGCGCTTAAAAAAAGGAAAAAAACGTGGCGAAAGAGAGTGAAATACCGCGAAGAAAAATAATTATCGCGATTCAGTAAAGTAAGTGAGTAGGTACGCGTGCTATATACACATACCTATATACTCAGCAGTTCGGTAGGTATGAAAGGGGGATGAAAACGCGGCGAAAATCCCGGAGCTCGAATTTGAAAAATATATTCCAATCACTTGATCCAATTCGAATTTCTAAACGCCGCCGCATATATCTACGTATACGTACTACGTACGTATCCAACTACTAGTCGACGAACCGTTACTCTGTGGAATATAACGATACACATACGCGGGAGTATATTCAAATTGAAATTTTGTTCGTAATACATAATTCAGTGTATACGATATAAGGGAAAAGGTTGGTGTATGTAGCCGTATACCCTGGACCAGCAATATGTATGCCATATTCGAGTAAAACCCGCCGTTTCATTTCCCGCCGTGGTAATTTTAACCGCGCGATAAAGTTGTAAAAAAATTTTTTCGAAAAATTTTTTACTCTCATTTTTGAATACGTAATGAAATTTGCCGATTCTCGAGTTGTATATAAAAATAAAAAAAAATTGTCAATCCTCAGTTGACAGTTTTGAATAATACCCGCGAGTTGTGCCATAAAAAGAAAACGGTTTTTTTTCTCCTTTTTTTGGTATATACGCAAACAGCTACAGCCTCGCCGTTGATAATAAATCCCGATTTTTAGGGGTGAGATTAAAAAAAAAAAAAAAAACGCAGAGGGTGAATCGCTAAATTTAATGTGTACTTGGCCGTGGAGGCCGTGAGACAAATAAAGAAATAGTATCTTATGAAAAAAGAAACAAACAAAAGGAAAACAAGAAAAAGGACATTTACCGTGAAGATTTGATCTTGAAGGAATATTCTACGCGGGGGTTGAAGGATGGTGACTAGCGCGGAGAGATAACTTCTTCGAATAACAATGAAGAATATGAAATCAAAAAAAAAAAAAGGGAAAGAGAAGAGAGAGGGAAGAAAAAAGAAAAAAAAATGAACGAGAAGAAGAAAAAGTATTCATCGTCAAACGACGCGGGAAAACCTCGAGGGACTGAACGGTCGGCAAAGGACGACACGGTCGTGATGAAAATATAATGGATCTTGCGATTATGAAAGTTTTGAACGAGGCATACCTACCTATACCCCATACCCATACCTATACACACCCTTTGCAAGTTCGCAAAACATTCAGCGACGCGTTTCAGAGGCAGTAAAGCTGCTTAAAGTTCACCCTGTACTACGCCAGTCGCCGACCCTACAGCAATGCGTAATGCCTTTGCCTTAGTCTTTGCGTCTACAGGTCATTCTTTAAGCTTAATCATACGCTTAAAACGGTAATTGAATTTCCGCGATCGTTGCAGGAAAACATAAATCGTCAAATGCAAGCTGAGCTTACCTACAACCAATTTACCAGCAAGAGTAACATTCCTTTTTTTTTTTTTTTTTTGCGTTACAACCCTTTCATACCCGGAATGAAACTCGTTTCTTCCTAAGAAAAAAAAAATGCAGTACTGAAAATTGACTCCAGTCATGAAAGGGTTATAAAAATGAGAAAATATAGAGCTAAAAATCCGAGTTCAATCTTGAGATGAGCTTTTTTTTTCTTCTTTTTTTTTTACCTCAAAGACTCGTGCTAGTGGGATTCGATGATACATGAGTTAGAAAATAGCCTCGTCTGCGCGCTGGAAAAGTCAATTCGATATTTGTCAGAAGGGAGACGACGAAAAGAACGCTCGAGTTATTCGGCGAGGAAATAAGGGCTCGTTTCGTGAAGGTTGCGGTTTCGTATATATCGGTAGGAGTTTGTGCGGTGGTCCGTTAGACATTAAGGTATATAGGACTAACTTTGTCCGCTATTCGAAATCTGACATTACGACACATATACGATAGAAAATTCGATATCAGGATCGGTATATATTAGGGTGGACGTTAAATACCATTTTGAGGAGTGAAGCCCCGCAGTTTATAGACAAAAAATAGATAAAAATTTCAGCCCCAGAGCGAGGTTTTTGAAATGAAATTAACCCGTGCCGGTAAGGTCTCAAAGTTTCCCATTTAAAACACATGCCATTTTATGGATCTCAATTCAAAAATTCACTGTCAGGCTAATTTTAATTCACAAAATTCTAAACTATGTGAAAGTATCAGGTATGTGTACTACTACATGGAGGAAAATCAAGGATATCATATCGTTTAATCTGCTCATGATTCCACTCCAAAATAAAATTCTCAAGAATTTTGGTTCGGAGTGGAATCATGCGCAGATTCAACGGTATGATATCCTCGATTTTTCTTCATGTAGTAGTACACATACCTGATACTTTCACATAGTTTAGAATTTTTTGAATTAAAATTAGCCTCGCAGTGAATTTTTGAATTGACATCCGTAAAATTGCATGTGTTTTAAATGGGAAACTTTGAGCCCTCACCGGCACGGGTTAATTTTGTTTTGAAAACCCCGCTCTGGGGTCAAAATTTTTGTCTATTTTTTGTCTATAAACTGTGGGGCTTCACTCCTCAAGACGGTATTTAACGTCCACCCTAGTATATATGTATACCCTGTGAAATATATTATATATATATTTTCAAAAAATTCTATGATCCCGGTGAAATATTGTCGGTGCTTTTTTACGCCTACCAAAAATTGTGAGTCAGGTATATTCACGAGGTATACGTCCCATGGTCGTTGCCCATATTTCTTTCATTTGAATGGTATAACGCAGCGGAGATGTATATCAATAAACGATATGTCAGCTCGTATGGAATATCCGATGTATATCTTTATGCATATAATAATGTAAGGTACAGGAGCTGGGTAGGTGTACGCGTATAGGAGGGCGTGTGTAACTAAGTATGAGCTATCGCCAAGCCCAAAAGCACAAGCCCATACATAATGCTTGGTAAGAAATGACGACGGGAAACGAAACCCGCTAAGTCATGTGCGCAGTGCGTGCAGAAAACAAACTGCTTTACCTTCCATTTGATACTATAACCTCGATCCCAACACCAAGCCGCACCATTCTTACCTCAGAAGGCTAAGGGGCATCAAGCACCGCGACCCCGCGTGGCTATAAAATTCCACCCTGGACCAGGTCGATCGTTCTAAAACAAGATTGCTACCTTCTGGAAGCTTTGGGGTTTACGCGTAGGCCAAAACTGCGGTGAAACGCCTCCACGTAAGTTCCTACTTTTGATTTCTTTCTATTTGAGAAAAAAAAAGGAGAAAGCTTCAATTTCAGATCCAGACTTTCTCATCTTCGGCTTGAATTTTTTCCATTTACATTTTACAACTCTAGACCCAGGTATAACCCGTTCAGAATGTATAAGTGCAGCTCGTGGGAGTTTTTAGTAGGCATTGAGCCTCGCAATGTTGAGTTTACTGCGTTTTTGAGCACAAAGAACGCGGCACTATGCTCCACAGCTGTGCACTAATGGAGTCTGAACTCGAAAGAAGCTGAAGGATTTTTTATTTCTTTTTTTTTTCTAACCATCCAACGATGAATACATGTACGGAACCGCGCGAGTAACCAGTCAGGCGATAATATTACTACGAAGACTGCACCACCAGAAGCAGCAGTAGCAGCAAACTCAGTGATGGAGCAATTTCACCCTCGGGATACGAATGGGAATGGGAATAATATAGCCAGTGGAATATAGTCTATTGCTATATTTGCTACGACCCAACGACGTATTGCACATGTGTTACTTCGTCGTAAATTTATCGTCGTAATCATACGTCCGGTGCTGTCTATCGCTTTGCCAATAAGGAAACAACGACAAACCATATACCTATACAGTTATAGACAATTTTGAAATTGATGGCTCGCTTATGGAGCATTTAACAGAGATTCTATAATGAGGTGAAATATTTTTTTAATATTAAAAGGCACAGAGGCGTAATACGAGATCGTTCATCCGTGAAGATGATTCAGGAACAAAATAGACGAGGACCTTGTTCCGCGTTTCTAATCAACGTGGCTCGACGAATAGAGATATTGTTTCGTAGAAGAATCGGCCTGCTCCTTATACCGGTCTTTGAATTCGTACATTTGTACACGTGGTATGAAATTACAGATATAAAACAATGCCGGGGCTCGAAAATGGGGATGGGGATGGGATTATTCTCAAGCAAATTGGGCCGCTGCATACAGAATGTAATATTCGAGCAAAGGCGCACGTTTACATCGTGACTTTAGTTTTGTATATCTGTAAGGTAGGTATACGGTCTATGCAAAGCGCAGGTAGAGCTGTTTCACGGTCCGTGTCATTGCCCGGAGGTAATTTCATCTCGAAATATTTGCCATCTCATTTCTAACGAAGAGGGTTTTACGGGTAAGGGACGAGGCGAGCTTAGCTTCGCGGGTCGTCTCTCCGGCATTGGGATCCAGCTGGGACGGGAATATTTTCTAATCCAATCCGTTTCGCTTTTAATTTTCATCAACTTGCGATGCTCTCTACTTACGTCCGAGAGCGAGCTGATAGCTCTGCAGAGAACTTTCGAAAATAAGCTCGAAGTACATAAAAGAAACAAGAAAAAAAGCTGTAAAATTATAAACGAAAGTCATTTTGTTCCTGAAATTATATTATCAGAGAGAACTAAAGATGACTAAAGTTGACGCATTTCAAGGATGAATTACAACTTTTTGAAATGGAAAAAGTTCAGTTCGGGGGATTATAGTTGCAGCCACAAGTCACGGGGCGGTGTTTCCAGTTTCCATTCAGTCGAGTAACTCGCTCTCAATGTATATTTGTCTAGTATACATAGATGTACATATACTATACATACACACTGTGTATAATCTTAAAGCGTCTAAGTAGAGCGAATCCTGGGGGAAAAATAGATATGTAAATTTAAGCGACGCCAGAAAGGCGTGGGCTTCTTCGGTAGGCTGCAGCAGTATGAGTTGGAAGTTTGTTCAGAGTGGTGATGTGTGAGGATAGAGTGGTGAGTTGTTCAGGGTGGATCAGGCGTCGAACGAAACTAAGCACGTAGTTTTTTTTTCAACCTTTTTTCTTTTTCGAGTCTCTTTTACCCTGCAGTTTCGTAGTAGCTGTTCTATTCTCCCCCCGCACGTCCTTAGATCTCTGATCTTCTAATGATCGTAATTCGTGAACAAAGGGATCTCCCACCGTTTGCAAATGGAATGAAACTTTTTGGGACATTAAAGTGTTTCGCATTTGCCATTTGGTAGCGTTACGTGCCACGGGACGTAAAGTTCAGCTCATGGTTCTATTCCCTGACCAAGTTAACCTCTGTGTTTAACTCGTTGCAGGCCACTTTTTGCACCGTAATTCAAAGCGAACTAACCGCGTTTGTGGGGTAGGGCAATGTTTCGTTTAGTTAAATAGCAAACGCGAACGGTTTAACGAGTTTCAATTAATCCAATTCATTCAACGTTCGTTATTCAGTTTAATTTTGAAACGAAAAATCAATTTTTCAATCAATTGCGTATACGAATGAAATTAAATTGTGGAAAAATTAATCGAAAGCTATACGTATAACACGATCGTGGGGTTATTTTTATATCAGGAATTTCGAGGCCGTGAACTTCCTTTTCTTTTCTATTCTTTTTCTTCTCTCCACTTTTGCTTTATAGTAACGTTTTTCAGTATTCTTTCGCTTGATTGAGGTGAACGGTGGCTGAGGTTAAGGGCGAACTGGTGAACTGCTGACTACATAGAGACGTCGACGTCAACAAGAACCTCTCGTAAAGATGTTTTCCAACCGTCGTCCTCGTCGTCGTCGTCGTCGTCGTGGTTGCCTCGCGTTTCGTCTCGTCTCGTCGCGTCGGTGGTATACGGTGATCAATTTTACGACGCTTCGAAACTATCGAGTCCAACGTTGTCTGCTTACAAAAACAAAACACCCTCGTCGCGCCCGCGCGATGTCTACCTGCTATTCTTGTAAACAGTAACTTTGGGGTCGATGATGCCTGTAGCCGAGCAGACAGAACCGTTAAATTTACATGTCTGTCAAAATTCGCTAAAATAAAATACACCTGTTCTCTTCTTCTAATTTTTAAAATCACAACATTCGATAAATTTTCAAAATTTCAAACAGAAATGACACGAGAATTAACAAAAGAAAGAAAAAATCTCTACAAACTCAAATTTCTTCTAATGAAATCTAATTTTTCCTTGATTACAGAAATGTGGTCCAGGATTCTCTGCATCTACATTTTCGTCAGGGTTATTTCCTGCTGTCAACAGAGTGAGTTTCATTGTGGTAACGGGAGGTGCGTGCCTCTTAACAGGGTGTGTAACGGTCTGGATGATTGCGGCGATAGTTCGGACGAGGCTCGACAGTGCTCGCGTAAGTATGACAACACCTACCCTGACACAACATGCCTTTTTCGAGTCTGTTTAACATCGGTCTAATTAAAAATAATGAGAATAATAGTTCGACGGGTTTGAAGTAAAATTTCAAATTCCCTGTTTTTTTATTAATTTATTTTTATTTTTTGTTTTGTATAAAAATAGGTAAATCGTATATATATTTATACATATATTATATACTATAAATTATATACTTAGACCGATAAATTACCTCGTCTAAAGCAACCGTCGCGGTAGACCTCGCGGTACCGCCCGCGTCCGGACCCGAGCTAGTAGTTTAGCTCCGTGCTGTGTCAGCCAACGAATTGTCTACTTCGCGCTTGACTTATTGTCAGCGGCTATTCGACGGCCGACCTAACGCCGAGTGAGACTACTGGCGCGTTCGACCGTGAAGGCTTGTTCTACTGCGTTGGGCTTGAGCTGATTTATGCCTTATACGCCATGTATAATGCATGTGTCTATATACATATATACATACAGTAGGTACAGTACAGTACAGTATACAGAATGAACGTAGTTAGGCGTTTGTCAAAGTTTTCCAAATTTTTTTTTCTTATACTTTATTAGATATTGATTTTTTTATTATTCTTTCTTTTTTTTTTTTGTCAAATTTTCTGAACTCTTCAGATAATCGATGGGAACTTTTTTTTTTTTTTTTTCTTCTTTTACGACAAGCAATTTATTAGATTTTGTATTTTATCTATATACAACCACGTAAGTTGAATCGGAAATTGATTGAGATTAATGCATCGAACTTTTTTGACGCGGTTCTTTTAATTATACATGCAAAAAGTTTGCTGGGTATAGTATATACCGTATATACCTATACCCTGCACGCTTTGAGTTCTGACTAGATTGATGTTTTTCACCAATCGAAAAACCGACGGCTGTGTTATTCCTTGTTTTATTTTTTATTTTTTGTTTTTTCGTTTTCATGATGTTCTTTTTTCTATTTTTCTCATTTCGTTCGCGTTGCGGTAGTAGTACGGATGAAACGCAGTCCGTAATTACAGATGACATAGACTCAATCCATACGTGATTTCTGAAGAAAAACAAAAAAAAAAAAAACAATACTATACCGCCATTGTGTCCGTTTCGAACTGAACACTGTAATTGATGTAGTGTTGTTTCCCTTCGTCGGAATTCTCGTCGACGCCAGTATACCTTGTCGACTTTTCTATTCGTCGCCTGTATGTATGTAACATACAATACCTGTATACAGTTGACATCGCGTCGAACAACAATAAATTGCCCGTCATGAAGTACGCCAGTACTTTACAGTTCCTGTTCATTTTTTTGGGTTTTTTTTCGATTTATTTGCACTATAATAAAATTCAAGGCAGAATTTTCACGAACGTATATATCTTTTCACGCGGATATATCAGTTTTAATGAAAAATATCGAGAAATAATAAACTATAGCCTATACTGTTCCTTTTTTTTGTTTTTTAATAACACCGTCCGGATATTTTTCATTAAAAATTGTGAAAACTTTATAAAATAAAATTTTCAACTCTGAATTAAATACTAATTAGTCAATATCTCTCTTCCTCGCTGTTTTGATAATAATGCAAGGCTTCGAGTTCTCTAGCAAGACGGCAAGCCGTTTAAATTTAGTATCTTAAGCTTAAGCGCGTTGGTCGGGAGTGTTAGGGGGGGCCGTTATATCAGGGCACAGCTGGTTAATTAACTCGTTAATTCGAAGGTATCGCTTCCGAACTTAAAGTTCGAGCGGGCTTTCGCCAAAATCTGGCTTTGCGCCCGTTCAATGTCCTCCTATCCAGGTTTTACCGTGCCCCCAAGTGCCCCGGTCGATTCTACTACGTTGTTAAGTTTGCGCTGGCGTGTCCCGGAAATTGTCGACGTGGCATCAGAGAGTCGAGCTGTAGATTGCAGGCATCGACTACGAAGCTCATCGCCAATAACAGTACATTCGAATCAAACTGCCCGTTTTTTTTTTCTGTTTTTTTTTTTCTCTTTTTTTTACACGAGGTAATATTTGCCGTGGTACAAGAGTGGCCGTTCTCGATCATCCGGACACGAGTCGTTTATCGAGAAAATCACTTTGCGATGCAATACTTTCCCGAAACCGGAAATTTTTTTTCTTTTCCATTCGTTTTTCGTTTTTCGTTTTTCTTCTTCTTCGGTTTCTGTTTATAAATTATTTATTTCAACGGGTGTTGATGGTGATAATGGACGACTATAAGCTTCGCGCGCGTGTGTGTGTATGTGTGTCTATTTATCAACCCAAACCCTCGAAACGTGGAGTTTAAATTCTTGAAACGGTGAACAGCCCCTGAGATCCGGGAGACGACGTGACTGGAATAGGAAAACTGGTGTGCACCACCCATATTCTTGTAAACAATAACGAACCTCCGAGCTAGCCTGGAAAACATTCGAGCGAAAACGACCCGGGTATAAAACGATGCTAAATTCCTGCGTAACTATGCGACCGAGCATATAATAATACGTTGGTGTAAAATTTTCATGAACGTTATCATCCTTCCCTCGCGATGTCCTTATCAGTATGCAAACCGTTTTTAATCAAATAATTCTCAATGATTGTATAGAAATTTACCGTCATGGAGAACGATAGCAAAGTAATAAACCGATAATCAAAGAACAAAAAAAAATATATCGTATATAGGTGAACGATCTCAAGGAAATTGATACTCGATGTCCTTCTGAAAGGAATTATTGTATATCTACCCATCTATACGTATAGATTGTTAAAAGAAATTGATATTTGTGTACACTGGTTATATTGTCTGCGGTAGTGAGTCTCTCTCTCTTTTTTCTTTCCCCCCTTATTTTTCGAATCGAAATAAAGCCTGCAGAAATAAGTCTTACAAAGCTTTTATCTTCCAAAGACGGTCACATAATGATTGGAAATCGAGAAATACTCGTTCTCCTTCAACGATTGAAACGGAGTATTTTTAGAGTAGGTATATTAGTCTGTGTTCTTAAATCTTTTTTTTTTCCCCCATAAGTTTTTTTGTACAAAAGATATGACAACGGGGTTTTTTTTTTTGGTAGGCCACGAAAGATGAGAGGATGGGGATGAAGAGGCGGAGGTGAGGGGTAGTCTTTTCCGGCGTTAAGTACCTCGTCAAAGAAAATCTTCTTTTTTTTCTTTCACAAAGGGGTTTGGGGGTACCTATACTCTAGTTATACTTTGGTATGGGTATATAAGATAGGTAGATATATACATACTATATATACGTACGTACCTAACACACGATTCCACGTTTAAAGATCGCTCCTTTCGTTTATGACGGTCACATACACGTAAACTTAAATTCCCCCATGAATATGAAATTGTCCTAATCTTTTAATTGCCTCGTTTGCATATCACCGCAATTAAGAGAGATGCCTAGAGCTTACACGCGGAGCTACCTAGAGATTATAACAAAAAGTAAATATACCAATTCTATAATATACCACTATCTGAATATATACATATAATGTTGAAATGAAAAGAAAAAGGGGATCATTTATAGCAGGTTTATTCATATTTCATTAATTTCCGTAATCATATCACATCCAATTCTATCCTTACATACATATACCCAATTTCTTCGTTTCATCTTCCAACTCTGAAGTCGTGATATCAAATTTCCAATATATTTTTTTTCTTACATAGAAATCCAGGATTGTGGGGTCCAAATGAAATATCTAATGAACGGATTAATAGAACGTTTTACCGAAACATGTCCTACACATGTATGTACGTGTGTATGTGCCTATTTACCGGAAACAGTTCTCCCTCTATTGTATTTCTAAATCACGTTTGCTTTCCTCCTTATCGTAGAATTACGTAGAACCTATGCCTGTACTCGGTCTATTGTTATAGTTATTATTATTATTATTATCATTATTATGATTATCGTTATTATAATCATGACAACGGTATAGTGGAGGGACAATAGTGGGAGCAGTCAGGGATCCGAGAGGGTGGGAAAGGCATGGCGTTGGCGGTGGACAAAGGGGGTTGAGAGTGGCTGCAGGGAATATGGGCCGGGAGCGGTAGGTCAGCTCGATAACGGCTGCTCGGTTAAATAATGGCCGTGAATTGGAGCACGAAATCCCAACTGAATTTTAATCTTGAAACGTGAGGCGTAATTCCGTTAAACGTTGATGCCCTCCGGGCCCTCCCTTACCTACCCCCTTCACCCCGTTACACCAATTATTATATTGAACGTGTTCAAAGCACTCGAGGGTGAAGCTCAGGTGTCAGTTTCCCGAAACAGATGCAGCACTGCGTCTTACTCCGGGATTTTTCATTTCAATTTTTTTTTGGTTTTGTTTCGCATCAAAAAATCGTCAAAATGATTGGCAATTAACAAAAATCGGACAGTTGCAAAAAGAAAGAAATCAAAAAAAAATGACCGTATACGCGAAATTTGATATAAAAATTCCGGGGGTTTGTTTTATCATTTTTTTAATTAAAAAATTTTCGATTAGGTATATAGTATAGGAATATTGATAAATATACATATGTAGGTATATACAGATTGGGGCAAAATAAGGCCGTTGACGTTGGGCCGTTTCAGGTAGACACAGCAAGCTGGCTGTTCGCCAACTGACCCGCATTTGGGTCAAACTCGCTGCATGCGCACGTAGACGTAGGTATGTAGCATGTTGGTATACAGATATACGTGTAACTGTACGAGGTAAAGACAAAGGCAGATTCTGAGGCTGTAGAAGAGATAGAGAAGAGAAGAGACGCCGAAGCAGTCACGTATAACGCGGACGTAGCCCTCTCGTAGACGAAACGATATATAACCCAAGCGATGGAAGAATTTAGTTCAACTATTTCTTCATACTTCGATTTCTAGCTCAATTCTTAAGTTCGATTTTATTTCTACACTAGGACGAATTTTATATTCCCTTAATACATTTTTTCATACATTTTGTACTCCGATTTTTGATCGTTAGGTAGGTTTTTTTTTTTACAGCAATTTCTTCTTCTTTTCAATCCATTTTTCGAAGGTCTGCGGTTTCGTGATACGCGGTGGGCATAATTATATATAAAGACGAATTTTTGTCGTCCTCGAAGTGTCTCTCCGGGTAAAAACCTTATATACCCATACATATACTTAACTGAAAGCGTTTTCGAAATTGCGAGTGGTGCTGCTGTTGGTGCAGAGGGCTAAAAGCGTGGTCGAGTAAATATTGAGAGGCTGGTAGGTACATGAAATACTAAAATCCCTGAGGAATATCCGGGCCATTTTTATTCACTAAAACGAAAAAAGAAAGAAAGAGCAAGAAAAAAAAAAATTTGAAATACAAACAGGGTCGTATACCGATAAAATCAACCTACATGCCTACTGCTGCAGCCTACTCGCAGCTGTGGTCGAGGCTAATTGTGGGAACAAACTGTGCTGATTGAAAGGCTTCAGAAATTAATTGCCCATACGCAGTTTGACTATTGAAATTCAGATTTTTTTTTTTATTCAATCGCATGCGGGTAGGCAACGTGTGTTCGGCTTTAAGGAGTCCTTAACTAACAGCCGAAAAGCAGTACCCTGTTAACTAATTCTACTCTATATTACTCCTTGTTTGGGTGATTGCTCAAGGTGAATAAAATATCAACCGGGGACTGACGACGACCGCGGAATTGCGGTGAACACGCTAAACCTGTCGCTATAAGTTTATTCATTAAATTTTCTTAAACGTAACATCACCGACGCAATTGTTCATAAAGTTTTACGGTAATTATTTTCCCTCTCTCTCTTTTCTTTTTTGATCCAGAAACTGGATAATAAATATTTTCAAAACGTTCCATGGCACGGCTTTACGACGATACGACACTGACCTCTCTCTCTCTCTCTCTACACAGCTGACTTTGACAGTATATTATAATTGAAACGGCAAAGTGCCCATTCGTCAAAGTACAGGGTTATGACGTGTTGTAACTTACCCATGATGGTACACATATGTGAAAACTGGAATATTTTAACGAGGTGACTAACAAGGGATGGTCTGACGTCATTATTACGTGGATATATACCTCAGCTTGGATGGTGTATATTATTTCTATAGAGTGTAGAGAGAAACTGTATGCGGCTAGATTCATATGTTCGGTATATATACTGAAAAAGATCATTTTATCTAACGGGATGGCATTCCATAAGTTGGAAAAGAAACTGTCTCTATACAATTTCACTATAGGCGGGTCCCACATGTGATTTTAATTTTTCTTCTCCCCTTTTCGTTCTTCTTTCGGATCTCTTGCATTTATTTTAACACGCATATGGTTTCTGGTTTTGTCTTTCAGAATCTGAAATTTGATTCGGTAAAGAAACGAAAAAAAAAAAAAAATTGAGATAATTATAGCGAATCTGCGGTTTTTTGCGGAATTTTTATGTTTTACTGATTTTATATACATATAAAGTTAATGACGATGATATATGTAACACGCGAGTATAAGGGGCAATAGAAAATGGAGGTAAATTATTGCTCGGTGCATATCGCCCACTCGAGAATCTATTCAAAGCGATAAAATTACACGCAATGTGATCGGGTTGTTGAAAATGTCGAGACGGAGGCCCCATCGAGGAAGGGATATACATTTCCCGCCCTTCTACACCCCTCGACGTTCTCGGAACATGAAAGGCTTCGCCAGAAAGCACTCATCGCTGCGTTACTTCGTATTTTATATATTCCCTGGTATGGGTATATATATTCTTTACTTCACATTCCCACGTTTTATATGCTATAATCTATATCTATATAGGTATACATACTCCGCACGACTAAATATATAGTCTGGGAATTTGTCCAGATGGACGAATGTACGTATGTAACGGTATGATACTCTTTTCGAATAATGAATTTTAAATTCCATGTCATACGTCACCTCGTATACCTTGATCTCCCTCTCTCTTTCTCTCTCTCAAACAAACAAATAAAAAAACGATAGATTTCATCTAGATCCGGATATTGAATTTCATAAAAATTTGACGAGGGGGTTTGGTCAGGGGGAAACGAGGGAGGGAACGGAAATACGTCTCTTCAAACAAGTGTTATTGCCTCCTGAACCGTTTGTATAATTTTCATGGAATATCTTCCTCGTTTTTTTTTTTTTTTTTTTTTTTTTTTCGAGATAGAAAGAGAGAGAGAGAGAGAGAGAGAGAGAGAAAGTATTAAACTTGTACCAGTTTCGTATATTTTATTGCAAAATATCTCGGTATAACCATTTTTCGATCGCGTTTCAGGAATAGGCTTTTATTCCTTCCATATTTTTTCGCGCGGAATCATGCAAAAACCCGGATAATATATAAATACTATGAGCCAAATTCCAAGATCGTGTTTACGCGTGCTATATCGGAGTAAAAGTATTCAGAATTGAATTCCCTGCAACACCCAGAATTCACATATTTTGTTCGAAATTTTTTTTTTTTCTTTTATCAGCCATTCAGTCTCACATATATGTGAAATAAATAAAATACTTCACCTTTAAGGTACCTATACCGTATACCTTATACTCGCCCAAAGACGTTTCATTTGCGAGGTTTCCAACGTAAAACTCTCAGCTCTTTTTTGCTTACCTAAATCGATATTGTACGGGCTTAAACCAATCGGGAGTCTCTTTATTCTCTTATTTTATTTCTTTTTATTTTTATTTTCCTTTCTTTCCCCCGCCCCGTTCTTCCTTTTTTTTTTTTTTTTTTTTTTATTACTACGTAATCCATGATTGAATTAAAACGACGAGAATCACCCTCTTCGTTTTTCCTCGACTATGCAGTTAAATAGAATATGAAGTGGACACTCTGCTATAATACCGTTGACCTTTTTTATATAATTAATCCCGATACGATCCGAGATTACGCGATATTCGATACGAAATAGTAAACGAACAAATGCGTTAAATGCTGCGAATTTTCTCTCCAGGGAATTATCGAACGAGGTATGATCTGTGCTGTAACTGACCATTAAGTGGCCCATCATTGGAGCCAAAAGCCAAATGGTAACATTGTCTCCGGTGATAATGATCTCCGATTTCCGTTTACGGTGCAGCTGTACATTCCCGCATCATCGCATGAATGTACCAGTCTGGATTGTCCTCCGGAGTCTAGTTCGCACTGTTGAATTATATTCGCGTTGTGCATTACTTGAGCGAGAGATAACATCGTTTCGTTGTTCTCTTCAAACGTGAAGCACTGCAGGAACGGTTTTTTATCTAAATCTCAGAGAAACAAACGGAGATTCGGTTAAACAAGTTTACGGCAGTTTATATAAAGTTCGTCGACGACAAGAACTGCGGATGTAGACAAAAGGAGCGAGTAGGAACTACGCCTCCGTAATATACCTGGTATAAAACCCCGAGGAACAAGGGAAACGACTGGAGAACAAGAAAAATGAAAGTAAAAATAAAATAAAATAAATAAGACAAAAAATAAAACGGAAAACGGATTACGGCGACGGTCTAGCTCTGCAGGACTTTCGGCACGTATATCTTATACCTGACGGTTTTTCTGTTACAGCTTGCAACAAAACTTACTACGGTAACGTCGGTAAAACTTATGAACTCGAACTTCACCGACCAAAGGAAGACAAGGTGCCCTACATCTGTAAGCTCACGTTTAACGCCCCCGGCGAAGATCTTGGCGACATCGTTCAGGTAGGTGCAGTTTTACTTTATCCCATCACAGGTATAGGTACTATTTAACGCGGTACGGTGTTTTATGGCCTGTCGAAAAGGCAATTAGCCGAGCTTTTCTCCGATCTATAGTTAACGAGTAAAAGCTTGTGGCCTGCCGCTGCAGTAACGGCGAATTACTCCATACGGAATAACCGCGGGGGATTTTTTTTATTGCGTTTCCGTAATTACAAACGCTGATCTAAGGCCAACGATCAGCGTTGACAGAACTTTACCAGACATTTACAGTTTTGAATTACGAGATTACAGTACAGGACGTCAAATTGGAATCTTATCGGATCAGAGCTCGACGTATGAAGCCGAAATTTAACCACTCCACGGTTTTTCGCACCGAGATAAAGCTGCTCCGCAAATACCTAGTCTGGAATTGACGTAAAACCAGGTCGCGTTACAGAGCTACGAACTCACCGTACAGGGGAAAAAAATATCGGGAGCTGGAACCCGTCCAATAGTTTTATAAACCAAAATTAGAATTCATTATTCCTCGGCCTGATTTTATCCGCGATTCATCTATCCGCGAGCTCCAACTATCTGTCGAAAACGAACCAGCTAGTTCGGTAGGTACGTACCTAGATAATGCTGCTGCGGAGTTTTAACTTGAAAACTAATTAGTACCAGAGGAGGCTAAATGCTACAGAGTTGCCAACGCGAGCTGTGGTTAGCCCGACTGATCGCTCGGAACAATTAAGGAAGCCTTTTGTGGAATTCTACAACTCCCTAACAAAAGGGGAACTTTCGGTTCCTCACAATCAGTTGAAGAGTTAAAAGCTCGAAGTGGGAGCTTCGGAGTAAATTGCATATGTAGTAGGTCTGTTCATTAGAAGGTAATTTAATTAATCTTATCAATATCAGCTTCGAGGGTAAGGATGATGGATGATCGGCAAATGCTTTCGCGCTTTTAGATTCTTGTCAAAAAAGTTCTCCGATGTCTTTTACTAACAAAAACGAGAAACAATATTGTCGGACAATAGTAAAAACAAAATTACTTCGTATACGCGATGGTGTAGAGTCTAGAGGACCCCACCAGCTTTTAGTGAAAGAGTCCTGTGACGAAAAAATACTGGAAGAGTTAATCCGTCATTTCATGTATACTTAAAACAAGAAAATCCCCGTTAAAGCTCTTACACTCTCTGTCTTTCTCTCTCTCTCTCGGTCTGGAGAATTATTTTGTTTTTTCAAGTATAAAGAGTACAAAAATAAATCTCTCAGACATCAAAGTGAAAGTGTTCCTGCAGTCAACTCGATTAATTCACAAGAAAAACCGAATAATTTTCGCGTCTACTTTTCTCTCTCTTTTTTCGTCTGTTCAGGATCGACTAAGGCATGAATGACTTTTCTTCTTCTTCTTCTTTTTCTTTTTATTTCTCTTTTTTTTTCTCCTTTTCTTTCTTTTGTGAGTTAGTTATGGCCGAGGAGGGGTTGGAAATAAAATACCTCTTTTACTTTCCGCTTTCAGTTGACATTCGACAGTTTTACTTTGGGACGTTTCGTTTCCTTCACGGCTGAGGGATGTCCTGATGGGTCCCTCCAGATCGCTGAGGCCCAACGTCCGGACGTTGGGGGTTTGTGGTGTGGAACATCCTGGGGACCGGCCATTTACTACAGCGAGACATCGAGCGTCTCCATTACCCTCCGTCTTCTAAGATTGAGCAAGGACCAGACAGGCTACAATTTCGACTTTAGAATGGAGTACAAAATGATCCGTAGATCAGACGCTGTTGTCCGATACGGAAATCCATTTGTCGGTGAGTAAAGATTGCCGATCAAAAATTCCTCCACGCGATACAAAACCGAAGAACAAAAAAAAAAAAAATGAAATTTTCCTTTCTCAAACTCTCATCAATCAACTCTGAATATGATTGATGAATTCAACCGTGAACAAAGTATATATTTAAGTATATAATTTAAAATCGTTGAAACATCCAGCCGATAACCGAATACATTTTTTATTAAATTCGAAAGAATTTGGTTGCAAAATTTTGCTATACCCTTCCTGCAAGCTTCGGCTAAACTATTAACATTCCAGTATAACTTTTGCTCAAATTCCTCAGCATTTGTATAAATCAGTGTTAATTAAATAGGATTAAAAACTCTCCCAGGAATGACCCAGATCACGACGTCGATGCCTACCATAGCCCAGCAGATGATAACAGAATTTGATAACACATCGGTGCAGACTATGTCCGGTCACACGGCTGACCATACGTCTCATGCTCAACCCACTAAGTCTAGCAGTGTTGAACAGTACTTAGGGGATTTAATATCCGGGACGTACTGTTCCCGCATCTTCAGCGACTGTGATAGAAAAAAGTGCAGGCTTCAGTCTCCGAACTTTCCTGGATTATATCCTAGAAATTTGACGTGTTACTACGCGGTGAGTAGCTCGGGGTTTATCAAGGCATCTTTGGGGGTCGATTCTGTTTCTCTGTGGGTTTAAGACTTAGAGCTTAACGTCGGGTACAAGACTCGGTGATTTGGTTACGAGGGACGGACTGCGGTTCTTAGTTAATTGAGGGACGACCTGACCGCATCCTTAATAGAACTAGGTGCCAGTTAAACGAGACGTTGTTAGTTATTCGCTTGAATTTTGATGAGGATTAGCACGGGGTGCGTTTAATCGCGTTTGAAGAAAGAAAAAAATTGGTGTTTCTTTTCTTTTGGTTTCTTTTTTTTGTTTCCAATCATGTTTTGCAATTACTATACGACATGGGGGATTCAACGTAGTATAGCGAAAATTCATCTTCTTCGCAAGTTTTTTAAAAACTTGATGAATAAAGTTTCTACTCTCGGTATTAAAAATATCGATCTACCGGGATCTCGTGCTCGGAATACCTCGGGCCTTCTTCTCATTCTCATTCTCGTTCTCGTTCTCTGCCGTGTTATTATTATTATTATTATTATTATTATCATCACAAGGGTGAAATTATTCCTGTGACAGGTCCGTCAGCACGAAGTACCGCCGGGAAAACATGCCTTGATTTCCGTCCGGCAGTCCCGGGGACAGCTGGTCGCTGTCAGAGCGAGACCAGCCACCCAGGCCGAACCTCCGCCGCGGGAATTACGCCTTTGGCAAGATTGCGACGTGGTCCAGGTTGGTACACGATTAACAAACGAGAGAGGACTCCTTCATCCTTGATATGTACTACCACCGGTTACGCAAATTTGGGTATAGACCCTTTGTCAGGTGGCACGAAACTGTATCAATTCAATTCAACCCTCTGCACAGCGTCGCCGGCTCTGAAGTCATGCAAATTTATCACAAAATTCAAGCAATTCTACATCTTACGAACGTAGGGATCGGTAAAAAAAAATTCACGTGAAAAGTTACGGTCAATTATCCAAAATTTCCAATATTTAGGCCACTAATTTGCAAATAACTTGGCCAACACGAAATTGCAAAAAAAATCCCTCGTTCATATGATAAGGATTTCTTTTCTGAACAAAATGTGCAGCCCTCAACGACCTTAATCGGAATAACGATGTGATTTTTTGAATATTTCTTCAGAACTCGACAAACTAAACAGTCGGAATATTTTTATCAAAAATCATCTTTGCGGCGTGAGATTTGACCTTCAGATTCAAGCACATCTTTTTTTGTCTTTTTTTTTCTTCTTTTTTGGGGGGTCGTACGAAGAGATTGGGTTTTCCATTTTTAGCGTAGTTACAGAGTATAAGAGCGTAAGTGAAGGACCTTTTTTCCCCCGAAAGGAAACAATTTATTTCCCTACACGGGATGACTTTCAATTTTTCTCTTTACTCAGGACTACGTGACCGTATACGATGGCTACACAACTAGGGATCCTGTGATACTGAAATTCTGTGGCGGTGGTGAACCGGTCCCGGAAGCCATCAGCAGTGGGCCAGAACTCCTCGTGGAATTCACGACGTCACCGTTTGGAACCTTTTTACATCCTACTCCTCCGCATTCACTTCACGGCTTTCAACTTGAGGTTCAAGTATGTACAGACGATGAAAAAAAGGAACTCAAAAGTTATGCAAAACGATATTAATTACTCGGAATATTGGGTACAACCGAATTAATGAATTTTATTTAATCTCGGTATCAGTTTTGTATGCTTTTCAATTTATTACACCCCGAAGAAAAGGCGTAAACTTTTTTCTTTTTTTTTTTACTTTTCCCGTTCTTAGAAAGTTTTCTTATTTAATCGTTGCAAGATCGTCTAATTACAAGGCTTTATAGTTCCCCGGGATGAAAATATTCTCTAGGGGAAGGATATTTTTCTTAATCTCACTGTCTTACTTTCCCTCCTTTTTTTTTTATTTTTTTTTTTCTTACTCGCGAGTGAGAAAATCGATTCGAGATTAGACCCCCACCAGAGATTTCTGCCATTTGAACTATTTGATTTCCGGCAGAGCGAGGAGAGAAGATCAGTAGAAATTCCCAATTGTACTACTTTCTGCTAGAATAGAAGATCGCTTTCTATCCCATAGCCCCAAGCTCCTTTAGGATTTCGCGAGGGTAGTGTTTTACTCAGGGGAAGAAGATCACTTGTACAAACTAATCCCAAGTCCATTTCAAATATACTCAACGATCGAACTTATTTTTTATCTTCTCTCACCCTTGTGCAGTTGGGTATCTCTTGAAATAATTTTTAGCCATTAGGCAATCTGTTGATTTTATTACAAGTGCATTGATAAAATAATATACAACACGAAAAGAAACGCTATGAAGTCTGAAAGCGATATTAATCAACTATCCCGACAAAAATTTCCCGCCCATGTTTTCTCTTTGAAGAATTATTAACGCGACCTTTCCCCAGGTTAAATTTGTCGACATTAATTCCGCCACCTACTCGAGGAACAAACGGTGCGAATTTTGGCTCCAAGGTAACGGTGGTGGTATGTTAGCTTCACCGAGGCACACGCTTCCCAGGAACAGCACGTGTCTCTATCACCTCCAGGGTATGGGGCCAATTCAGCCAAGCCCTACCCCTCCTAGACCCTTGCCAAAATTTCCCGAGCAACGCCCCGGTACGGTGTGGAGAAAGCCGGCACCACGACCTCCACAGCCTCAATTTCGCGTCTGGTTATCGGTGCTAAAATTCCACGTGGGAAGCACGATTAATCCGGCTGTTACTGAGGAGGAATGTGCAACAACGTTGATGATATGGGACGGTCAAATGAGACCCATGACAGAGTGCAACGATATTTTTTGGTGAGTTTATTCACAGTTTATTCACAAATCTCGGTTAATCTCGATTTTGAACGAATAATAATCAAGCGGAATGTCTTGGCGAATTTTTATAACTAAAATTAAATATCTGAGATCGTTACATGCAGTTTGGCAACTGATCGGAAAATTTAGAACGCTACAACTTGCACGGTGCAACGCTCGTTGAAGAATGAGCCGTCTATTTCCCCCACTCGTTAATCTGTCAGCGATTGAAGCGAGAGGCTGGAGTGGGGGAAGCGAGTGGTTCATTCTTTAGCGAACGTTGCAGCGTACGGGTCGTTGAATTCTATTTATTGGTTTGCGTGTACTCTCGGTTTGTCCAGTCAAATTAGAATTTTACCTGGAAATAATTTTCAAATAACTCGCTTACTTTCAACTTTACAGTGAAAATTGTAAGACACAAAGTTGTGGAAAATTTAATTCCCCACATGTTTGATCATCATCATTCCTAACCTAGGATCGATATTTACAGAGTTAGACTACAAATGGGGGTAAAAAACTGTTATTTTGCATTATCTCGTTTATTATCAAGTTTATCGTAAAAATGGTAGAGGATAATCAAGTAGGGAATTTTATTTCCTGCAACTTTAGTCATTACCATTTTTACCTTCGGATCGATATTTTCAAAGTTACAATTAAAATAGGAGTGAAATTTTTTTTATTTCCATTTATTTCGTTTATTATCAAGTTTATCGTAAAAATGGTAGAGGATAATCAAGTAGGGAATTTTATTTCCTGCAACTTTAGTCATTACCATTTTTACCTTCGGATCGATATTTTCAAAGTTACAATTAAAATAGGAGTGAAATTTTTTTTATTTCCATTTATTTCGTTTATTATCAAGTTTATCGTAAAAATGGTAGAGGACAATCAAGTAGGGAATTTTATTTCCTGCAACTTTAGTTATTACCATTCTTACCTTCGGGTCGATATTTTCAAAGTTAGAATTAAAATAGGAGTGAAATTTTTTTTATTTCCATTTATTTCGTTTATTATCAAGTTTATCGTGAAAATGGTAGAGGATAATCAAGTAGGGAATTTTATTTCCTGCAACTTTAGTTATTACCATTTTTACCTTCGGATCGATATTTTCAAAGTTAGAATTAAAATAGGAGTGAAATTTTTTTTATTTCCATTTATTTCGTTTATTATTAAGTTTATCGTAAAAATGGTAATGAACAATCAGGTAGGGAATTTCATTTCCGGCAACTTTGGTTATTATAATTTTTACACTAGGATCAATATTTCCAATGTTAGAATCAAAAAAGGAGTGGAAATTTCTTTATTTTTAGACCTAATTTGACTGGACTAGGTCGCAAATGTGTGAAGTGATAGGAAAATAAAAACTTGAACGAATTGTCTTAGTTGAATGAAAATTTGTGGTGAAATTTTCGTCTGGAGACTAATTTTACGTATGTTTTTTGTTTTTTGTTTTTTCTCCTTCTAGTTTAAGCAGCAGAAGCCAGTTGAGTTCCTTCTATAATAATAAAAAAAAAAAAAATACCCACCTCCGCCGCTTCTTTTCACAAACACAGCTAATAATTAATAAACACCGCTTTACAGCGCACGCCTGCTTCCCGCTCTTTATACTTATATACATATCCTATACCTGTAAAAAAAAATAAAAAATAGTCTGTAGAGCGCTTTGCCGCCCTTTTAAAATTGACTACGGTAAAAAAAAAAGTACACCCGTCTTTAACGCAGAGTATTTTCTCTCTTTTTTTTTTGTCATTTTCTTTAGCGAAAAAGAGCGGCAACGCAACGTCGAGAGGACCGGTGATCCAGTTCAAGCCGTTGCTGCTCGTCCAGCCGGAAATACCTCCCTTCTAGCACGCTACTGTAAAGACAGAGTACCCCGAACATGCGATCATGCCATACTCCAGAATACAAGTCGGCCCTGTTCCTTAGGCGAAAGCTTTATCTCTTCCGGAAGCACTTTGACAATAGAGATGCGGATGGTTGAGTCGACGGCACTTAGGCAAGTTCATTTATATGAATTTCATTAAACCTTTTTTTTTTTGGTTTTTGATCGTTTTTTTTTTGTTTCTATGTTGCCAAATAGTTAGTTGATCGAACAATTTTTTAGGCCAGTAAATTTTCGCGCCCTGTACGAATTCGTGGACCTTCATCAGGACGGGGACACGTACGGTAACGGTCCTTGTTCACGAATATTCTACAGCCGAAACCGGGACCATTACGCGGATAGAAAATTTCAGGCGCCTCGTGACATCTTCCTCTACGGCAGGGGCGGATCAAAGAACTTGAGGTACGAACCTAGCGACCGACTTGGCCACTTTCTTTATGTACTCAAAGTTACCGGGGTGAGTGATAACCTCGAGGGGCTTCTGTTCACCGTTTCTCATAGGGGCAGGGAATTGAACCGAAGCCCCTTCCTTCTTCAATCGATCACGGTACCTATAGTGCTGCTTTAACTATCCCGAGTATCGACTTCAGCATTGTTTAAATCGTGCTGTACGAATTCTTTCAGTGAACAAAATAAAAAGAAAAAAAGGAAAGCAAAATATTTCGAAAACCATGTCTGGTATCCGGTCGGTGCTGAAGTCACATTCCTCATTTCCAAGATCCCATTCCACAAACACATTTAGGCAAATCCCACGACTGCAGAAACAATCCCAAAGTATTTCAACTTTCTTAAAGTCTCTTCCACCCCTCTTTCTTCTCCCTCCCTCTCTCTCTATCTCTCATCTTACTTCTCAACCCCAGCCCTTTGTAATCTTATTCCTGATGTATACCTACGCAACGTTGAAAACATTTTATACGTTGCTGTTACAGTTGCGTGTACCGATTCGAGGGTGAACACGACGAGGTGGTGAAATTGAGGTTCAACAAATTGTTCAACGGAAATCGTTCATGTCGCAGTGTTTCGAGCCCGGATTTTAATCGCCTTCTCTGCGTCGGATCTAACAGCTTTTCGCTGAAGGTATATATATTTTATTTATTATTTTTTTGTCTCCTCATCATCCACAGAAGAACGATACGTGACTTATTCTCGCCGTCATTTGACAGAGACGGATATACCCATTTATCGATACGCGTGTAGTTGACATAGGGCGAAAAGCAACCGCTAAATTTTCGTCTATCAGATCGTTTAGCCAACTGTCACTGGTTGAATAGCGGTTGGTGCAGCTTTGGGTCGAAGGGTTAGTCTGCTTTGTGATTAATTATCATTCTCCTTTGCCAATTCATCCGTACGTTTAGCCGGGGTATATACCGTGGCCCCCGCATACCGGGGATGGTATACATAGGAAGACAAATGGCTCTGCCACGTTTCATTTGGTTCTCCATTCTCCATATATCCGTCACTGGGTTACCATTATGAGCAGCCCTCACACGGCGTGGCGTATTAATTGTTAAGGAAAGATCTCTAATTCTATCACCGAAAGATTTTAGACTGATGAAATACCGCGTCAAAATTTAATCGTTTCAATTCGATTCACAGATCCTCGAAGTACACTGGCCGAATAATCCACCGGTACAGCGCGACTGCCTTTGCTCAAACCGATCTCTTCCCATAAACGTTAAGTCGACGTCGAACGTCGTCGAAGTTCACTTCATGGTAAACAGCATGGACGCTCTCGACGATTACAACAATCTCCACTTTGAAGGGGTCTGGGATTTTGTAAAGACTGTACCTTGCCTCAGAAAACAACGTGTCAGAGGACCCAGCGGTGAAATAATATTCCGTTCACCCCTCGCGGATCAGGACGAGGTACCATTCAAACCTAATCTGGTCCGAATTATGCGTTTGAAATTTTTTCCAAATTACAGAAAAACTGCGAGAGTCATCCGTGGCTGATTGATCCCGGACCGGGTCAGTACCTTTACGTGAAAATGCGAGGTACGATTATCACAAATGGCACAACCTGTGCGACTAACAACCGTATCGTGGTCCATACCGGGGGTGAAATCCACGTTGCGGTATGTCCGAAGCCACCGAGTGACCTGCGGCATCATGTGGTAGAAATTTTCAGCGACGGTTGGGCAGTTGGGAGTAATGCCATGATCCTTGCGCCGGGTCAAGATCCCGCAAGAACTATCGCCGTTGAGTTTATCGCCAAGGAAGCAGATTCGTATCCCGTGACGTGGCTCGAACTCACCAGAAGGTATATAGCAACGCAAAAATTTTCCCCTTTTTATACGTTGCATAAATTCAATGATACAACCAATTAATGTCTAATTTTTTGCTTCTTAGACCCAGTGTTACTACTCCAGCAGCTGGTCTCCAAATGCCTCGTGATTGTGAACAGAGATGTCCGGAGCTGGACGCTTGTATAAACGCTTCATTATGGTGTGACGGTATTTCACATTGTCCTTCGGGATATGACGAGGCCTTGACGCACTGTTCGATGCTTTTGAGGCTGCCTCCACTTCACTTAGGACTCGGTCTATTGGCGGTGGTATCGATAGTCGGAGTATTGGTGTTCGTTACATGGCGGATATGTAGGCAGAAACGTAATCGTTCAATTTCCCAGCATCGTTTGAAGAGCATTTCATCGGAAACTGCGATAATTGACGGTAAAGAAGTGATATGCTGACAAAGCGACAGTTCCGTACGATACGTTGAGGTCGACCGTGTCACCACTGTGTGACGACTGTCAACGGCCATGGTTTACAGGCATGAGATTATTCACCTCGGGACCAAACTGCTCATAATGCACGCTGCATCCTTGAAGGTATAAACGTCACCATGCCAGTGAACCACTCAGCGAAGCGTACAGAACTGATTTATTATATTCAACGAATACGATATTTTATAAATAAACGGATTATACACGATCACTCGACGATAAAATCTCTCGCTTATCTCTTACACACGTGTATCTGAATGCTGGTATAAATATACGCGATGAAGGAAAATTCTATCTTCCGATAAAAATTTGTCCTTTTTTTTTTTTCGCTCGCACATATCCCTCGCAATTCACACTTTCGAAACGAACGGAGTCACTTTTATAAGAAGAACATTTTTAGCCGGTTTTTTGGATCGATGATCGGGGATCTTTGTTCAGAATTGTTCTTTCACCGTATCAAAATCACTTAAAAATCGATCAAATCATTTCTAAAATGGATGTGGGGTGTCGTTTGACGTCGTGGAAGGATCGGAGATACATTCAGAATGAAAATCCATCAAGTTCCGTTAATAATCTCATTTTTTTTTCTCCGGAATCTAAGTTTTTGGAATTTTTATGCCAGCATGAAACATACGTGTGTGTGTTGAGTGAGAAGAGTTTTTATTGCGCGAGTAAACGACCGTATCGTTCGGTATATACGGGGCTTTTTCGAGGCTGCAATACCGTGGCGTACGAACGAAATGAGGAAATGAGGAAAGAAATGAAGAAAAAAATAAATAAACAGACATTATAATCTCGTTAAATTGTACATTATAATATATCTAGGTAAATATAAATATATATATATAATATATAAATATATGATTGAAGACGGTTATCGATTATACATATGCGAGTCCCGGGATTCCCGTTTATGATATATACGATCATTATTCCAGAGATTATAGAGAGAAGATTTAATTAGGTACTGACCAAGTTGATAATACTATTAGGACGACACGATGCAGACGTGTTTAGGTGAAATATTTGATGAATCGTAGTATAAAGTAGCCTCAAATTATGTGATATGCTGTTTTCCTCGGAGCTGCAGAGCTTCGATCATTGTTACATCGAGGTGAGGAGTTAGCATTGACTGATAACGTTACTCGGATCTAATAACCAATCAAGGATCTAAAATTCTCACAAAAGAAAAAAAATCTATATCCCTTAAACGAAATGTAGTACGTTAAGATTATATACTAAAACCTCCGCCTCGATTCATATATCCTTGTTCATATATATAGATATACTTGTAAATATTTATAATATCCTATTTATACGCGTGTTGTACACTTGCTTCCACGTGCATCGCGTAATTCCTTTAATAAAAAAAAATATATATAAGAAGAGTAAAAACTAAAAAAATTCCAGAAACTATCGCTATATTTATTCCGTTAGAAAAATATTAGATAAAAAAAACTTGTTTCGCTCCCGATCGAAATAGTTCGACGCTGAAAAATTTCTAATGAATTTCTTTCATCGACAAATAATTAAAAAAGTATATAAAACAAAGAAAAAATTGGTAAGTATATATAAGTATGTATAGATGTATATTAGGTATATCAAATTGCGAATGAATCAATAAATAATTATCAACAGTGTGAGATAATATATAATACATACCTATTATATATAGATAGATATGTATAGAAATTTCGGGCTCTTTCATTTTGCACATGGAAGCAGAGTCGTCGAGCTGCTTACTATTAGTTTATAAGATTAGCGATTCGGGAAATATACATAGGTGACTATTACATAAATATTATGAGTATGGTTTAGAAAAAAAAAATAAATAAATAAATAAAAATCTGAAGAGAGAGAAAATTTCGGAACAGCTAGCCGCAAGCACCGCCATCATTTACCATCGACAGTGCGTATACAATAATGATCATTTACAAAATATTATTAATAACTATATAATTATGTAGTAACCCCCATGTTAAAAAAAGAGAAAAAAAAAAGAAAAAAAAAAAAATGAAAGAAAGAAGACAATCGTTAATATATCCAAGTGTTTCTATTATAGTTATTAAATTAAGACAGTTTTTAAACATACCTATATTCTAATAGTTGATTAATATCACTTCGCTTATTTTTTCAAGAAATTCAGTTCCGGCCAACTGTTTTCACATTATACGACTCTCACGATACGAAATATAGTATAAATTAATATATTTAACGACTATACACCTACTTAAAATTAATTGCCTCAACAAATACGTAGTTCGATCGGATACTTGGGAAATATATAATATATGTTATTAGAAAATGTATAGTAGTAAATCAATTTCAATGGTATAATATATAAAAATTATCGTAAAGTGAAGACAGTTTTCCGGGTGGCGGTAATAATATAAATAATTTTTTATTTTTTATTTTGTGATTGTTCTTGTAAATTAAGTTATCAATATCCTATGTAGTTTATGTCGAATCGACCGTCAAAGGAGAATATGCGACAATATATAGTTATTTTTTTATATTAAAAATTAAAATATACGAAAGCACACATCGCATTGTTGTTCCATATTCCCTTTGTCTTTAAGGTTCTAACGATTATTCTGTATATGAAAAACATTTTTTGTGTGATGAATGATGACCATGATGATGATGATGATGATTATGATTATGATGATGATGATGAACCTTACCTAATCCCATATAGCAAAATGATAAGAAATTTGCAATTTCTGCATCTTGGTGAAATTTTTGGTATAATACTTATAAAAGGAAAAAAAAAAGAATAAAAAAAAAATTATCAAGAGATGTAGATATCGCCCGACTCTTATACTGGGTCAGAAATTTATCGATGATTATTTCACACGTGAATATTATAGTGAATCTTGTGTTTTTTTAAACAAACAATTCAACGGTATATACCTATAAATATACATGTATATTCTGGTGCGAATAGTTGAGATACTTTTATCGATGCTTTCCGATACTGCCAATCTCAGCATAAGTTTTTCAAGTAAAGTTATTTAAGATTAAACCAAAGATACGAAAAACAAAAAATAAAAATGAAAAAATAAAAAAATTTTGAATAAATACTTGTCTCAAAAACCGTTAATTATTATTATTATAACGGAAGTATGTAACATCGCGAGTGCTTAACGAAATCTCGAACTATACATATTATAAACGGAGTATGTATGTACACGGACGCGTTTAAACTATGGACTGTAAATATAAATGAATTTATTGTATGGATTTTAAAAGTTAGAAAACAGAGAACGAAAATGTAAAAGAAAAAAAAAAGAAAAACCCAGAAAACCAGAAAAAAATTAAAAAAATTATATAAATCAATAATATTATAACGTAGACATTTATAGCGAGTATTATAAAATGAATATATATATATATATATTTAATATATAAACCATATCTATGGATGCGTTAAGGTTTCAAAATGAGATTGAATTTTTAAGAATAAAATGAGGTTACGAATAGATATACTACGTTTTATATGTACAGAGAGATCAAGCGAGTGCGTCAGAGTTGTTAGATATTATAAAATATGATGAAACGGGATAGTTCTAAAAATTCATATTTATACGTTTCGAAAAAAAAAAAGAAAAAAAAAAGGAATTTAATTAAGCTTTCGGGCATTGAATCATTTTAACTTTCTATAGAGTCGAATACACCTATTACTATATACAATATATCTATAGAAAATTTTCTTCGGCTCTTATTAAATACATAATTAATTTCAAAAATACCTATAGGTAAAAATATAAATTGAGATTGAGAAAACTGATGCAATAGGCTGATCGTGAGATTGTCCTTTATACATGCATCGATCATTGTATGATATAACATTTAAAATGAAAAATAAAATAAGAGGATATTGTTTAATTAGTTTATTATTAAATTATCGCTCGAGCAGCGTATCCCCGAAGGAAAAAAACGAAGAAGAAGTTGAAAAATAAAAAAAATATATATATATGAATCTTAAATTGAATTGCAGTGCAGGATGCGGGGTCAGGAGATACTGACAATAAGACATAGGACAGACAGACATACATGCATACTTACAGAGGCACTTGCACACGTTACTAATTAACACACAGAAGCGCACACGATATTACGTATATATATATGTATATTAATTACTCACAACTAATTGATCTGTATTAACAATAATAATTACTATTATTACTACAACACACACACGACGACGATGATTAAAAATAATGTAATAATAATAATAATAATAATAATAATAATAATAATAATAATAATAATAATATTAATAATCGTAATAATATTAAATTATTAAAATTAATATTAATAATAATAAAAATAATAATAATAATAATAATAATAATAATAATAATAATAATAATAATAATAATAATAATAACAATAATGATAATGATAACGATGCCGTTAATGTTAATTAATTATCGCCAGTCGTATATATGTATATTATATACATATATAGGTACATATATGTATGTATAATATACAGCCACAAGCCAACACACATGCTCACACTACACGCATAGTTACTAATATAATTATGCCATATTACTGATTCAAAAATATCAAGTGCGCAACATTTTTAATAAATTATTTTGAAGGTTTGTTGTAGCTATTTATTCAATCGTTCCCAATTATTATAAATACACAGTTATAAGTTAATACATTTATACTATTCAACATAGAACAGGATTTAAATATTCGAAAAATCTCTTGCCGCTCGTACTAACTCTCCCATACTAATCCTTGCGTGCATGCATTGCTGTACATTAAGTTGCCTGCGATTAGGCGCATATCGGGCTCGAACACCACGCTGTTTATCAAACTGATAATGATACGAATTTCTTACTATGAAATGATTTTGTTTAAATTTAGAGATACCCTTGACATGAATATACGAATATTATTTTCAAGCTTCTAATATTTCTTAATAATTTCGCATCATTTATCATCGGTAGATTAACATCTTAGTAATGAACGGTGGCGCCCTTGGACGGCAATGCTTATAGACTGTTACAACGCCACGTGGCGATGTCTCGTCGTCTGCATAGATAATTGTAGATACGCGTCTACCTAACTGTCAGTGGTGTTATTGAAAAGCGTATCTATTACAATGAAATTGTTCCAATAAAAATATCTAACAAATTTTAAATACCATGAAATACTCTAAATCAATTATAATCCTAATCAGTTTTCGATATTCACGATACAACCTTAACACGAACACGAAAAAAAAATAACTCCGTAATTTATAGGTTATAAAATGCGAATACCGAGCCCGTTGTCGTTCCTAATAACTTCCGTGATTCTAATCACGGAGGGTGTTAGAAACTACGATAAAAACGAACTTTTAACCCTCAGAGAAGAAGTTCGTTCAATGTTTAATCACGCGTATTCAAGTTACTTAAAATACGCGTATCCCTACGACGAGCTAAGATCTTTAAGCTGCGATGGTTTCGACACTTGGGGAAGTTATTCGCTGACGTTAATAGACGCCTTAGACACTTTGGTAGTAATAGGAAATTACACGGAATTTAGAAGAGTGGCAGAGATTCTTAACTCAAGAATTGATTTCGAGGAAAATATAAACGTATCTGTATTCGAAACTAACATTAGAGTTGTCGGCGGTCTTCTTAGCGCTCATCTCCTCTCTCACAAGGCTGGTATTGACCTTGAACCCGGCTGGCCTTGCAGCGGACCGCTTCTTAGACTTGCCGAAGATCTTGCCAAGAGGATAATCCCTGCCTTTGATACTCCAACGGGAATGCCTTACGGGACTGTGAATCTAAAGTACGGAGTACCAGACGGAGAAACTAGCATAACATGCACCGCTGGGATTGGAACTTTCATTTTGGAGTTCGGGACTTTGTCTAGACTCACCGGAAATCCACTTTATGAAGAAGTTGCATTAAACGCTATGAAAGCATTGCATCATCACAGGTCTAAGATAGGACTGCTCGGCAATCACATTGATGTATTAACCGGGCATTGGACTGCTCAAGATTCTGGAATAGGAGCTGGGATTGATTCTTATTTCGAGTATTTGGCCAAGGGAGCTTTACTGCTGCAGAGTCCATTGCTCGTCGCTATGTTTAATGACAATAAAGCCGCTATTGAGAAGTATATAAAGAAAGAAGACTGGCATTTGTGGGTTTCTATGTCCAAAGGACAAGTTACTCTGCCTGTTTTTCAATCCCTTGATGCCTACTGGCCTGGAGTTCTGAGCTTTTTTGGGGATGTTAGCAGCGCAATGAAGTCATTACATAATTATCATCAAGTTTGGAAACAGTTTGGATTTACTCCTGAATTTTATAACATTCCACAGGCTGACGCCGGGACTAATAGAGAAGGGTATCCTCTGAGGCCGGAGCTTATTGAATCTGTTATGTATCTTTACAGAGCTACTAAAGATCCTTATCTGATTGAAGTCGGGGTTGATATTCTCAGGAGTTTACAGCATAGTGCTAAAACTAGCTGCGGATACGCGACTATAAACGACGTTAGAGATCACAGGAAGGCTGACAGAATGGAGTCGTTCTTTTTGGCTGAAACTACAAAATATTTATACCTTTTGTTCGATCCTGATAATTTTATTCATAACAACGGTCAGCGAGGAACTATTGTAAAAACTCAATGGGGTCAGTGCGTTATCGACGCCGGTGGCTACGTATTCAATACCGAAGCTCATCCGATAGATCCTGGATCTCTGCAATGCTGTAAAAAAATAGAAGGAATTTTTCCCAGTAAGAAATCACTGCTGAAGAAATTTATGGTCGTCAAAAACGAGGAGAGAACAGAGACTGGGAAAGGATTGATATCTCCTGATAACAGCCCCGTTGAGATTATCAAATTATCACAGATCAAACTTGATCTTGAAGAACCGTCTTTGATTAAAAATGAAGAAGTTGTTGTTGAAGAGATTGATAACGAGGAAGTAAAGGCCAGGAACTTTAGCGAGAATATCAATCGGTCTGAATTACCAAAAATTGAAGTCGTCGCTCCTCCCAATACAATATACAAAGCTGATGATAGCGATACGATTGAGATATTCGAAGTACCTGCTGGAGTCAACGGAGAGTATCCCTCGATATCTGAGGATAGAAATAATTCTGAGTCTTCGCATAAGACTCAGTTTTCAAAGAGGACTAAACTAGAACCTCATGTTATGTTGGAAAATATTAGAAATGGGAATATGTATCCGATAAATGCTTCAATGAAACTTGATTATCAGTTGTTGTCTTGTCAATCGCAACCGTTTCTTCAGCGTATATCGATTATTGGGGAATTCTTTTGAATAGTTTTTTTTTTTTTCTTTTCTTTTCTTTTATTATCTTGTTTTGAAAAAGTTGGGTAATATTTCTGAATTGAATTAAACGCCAGATAAATTCTACTGTATATATTATAGATGATTCTCAAGTCATACATATAAATATTATTAAGTATTGTACAAACAAATAAATATTCATAATAACAAAATATAAATCCATCTTACGTATGTATTATAATATATTGTAATATATGTATAAGTCTCTGATTCGCACATGATATTATTAACTTAATTCAGAAATTATTTGAACAATTATAATTTCCATTAAATACCATTTGTATTTGCTGCTGATGTATTTTTTTGTTTTATCAGCTGATTAAAAGATAGTAAAAAAAAAAAATAGATCAAATAAAAATATTCTAATTGTCGATAATAGAAATTGTTAGGATAGGTATCAAGTTTTCAAGTTATCTAATTACTCAGGAATTTTACACGTGCAAGTATTGTTTGTTTCTCATACCCACACATGTTCCTATTATGAAAAAAAAAACAAATTTCTAATTAATTTTTTTATTTTTTATTTTATTCTCAATGTATGTAATCGTATCTACTAGTTATTACGTTGTCGTCTGAGTTGTAGGTGATGATGATCATTATTTTTATAAAGATTACTTATTTAATAGTATATGTATTGTATTTCATTTGATGAAACTATTTGATTGAGAAACTCAACTTCATATTTATTATCTAACAAGTATAGGTAATTATTTGAACTGTATAATCAATCGGAATTTGCATGTGAATTAAAATGAATAATAAAATTGCTCATGTATATTTTTTTAAATAAAAATTCATGATATTGAAATTGATACAGTTTTCATTTTTTATAGCGTGAGAGTGGGTGCTTCAGAGTTGGGACATGGCGAAAAATATTCAAAAATGTATTTATTTTTACTATCCCGCTTATCCTTGATTCGTACAATGTTCTTTGCCTATAGTTTGATCATAGTGTCTTTTAATTTGGTCTGAACTTTATACATTTTTTACTCTTACTCTCATTTCTGTTTGCTATAGAATTACCTGTAATCTTACCGTTGCCGTTGCCAAAAACGTAAGCCTCGTGTGAACTCTGACGCCTCCTTGAGGGCTACTGACCCCCCGTTCAGTTTCCTATAGGCAAACGTTAGTCAAGAGGGGGGGAAGCGGGGTTCCAGAGTATATTAGCTGCCAGTCGTTCATCAGCGTTGCAGCGTGCAACACCACGTCTGAGAGCGAGAGATTTGAGCTCTGTTTAATGCTCGCTGCTCCATCTGTGGAGCAGACTCTGGAGCATCAGCGCCGTTCAGTTTGCTATAGGCAAACGTTAGTCAAGAGTGGGGGAACCGGGGTTCCAGAGTATATTAGTTGCCAGTCGTTCACCAGCGTTGCAGCGTGCAGCACCACGTCTGACGTCAGAGAATTATAACGCAGCACAACACATTTTTGACTTCTGTTTGATGCTCCCTGCTCCATCTATGAAGCAGACTTTGAATGATGTACTACTCTTACCGGCAGTCATGCCATATACCGATTTTACGGGCCAAACCGGCTTGTCCCTTTGACCGCGAGATGGCGATACCATTTGAGACTCCGTTGGTGGGGAGAGCAGCGACCTTGTGATCAACTGCACCTGCTGTAGCAGGGTCAGTGCACTTCAGTGGCTCCCGTGGCGTCGAAGACTTCGCATGAGAGTTGTGTTAACGAGATACAAAATGAATACTCCGAACTGATATTGATTTATGAATTTATTTATTTATTTACACCAGATTACATAGTAACAGTCCAAGATAATACTGTATTCTGCAGAGATGCACAGCATCTGTTCGCAGTCCGGCCACTTAATGAAACCTGAAACAAAATACAAATTAGGAAAATTATTAATTTGCATTGTTTCAATGGCATTGTTATTGCACATCGATTATTCTTATATAATTTTGGATAATTATTTGTAGATTTTTATTTTATTATTTTTCATACAATAATAGTAATAATAATGATTTTTATTTAAGTGCATATACCTGATATTTCATATACATTTTTAAAATAGTTGCATTGTAGTGTATTATTAGTAGTATGTAATATAATTGTAATTCATATATTAAGATGACCTGTATCGCAAACAGCAAATAAAGAGACTCGATCAAATGCAATGGGTACATATTCATTTTTGAAAAAATAATTATTAGTTGTCTTTTTGCAAATTTTTCCCAGTCCTAATCGACCGCACTTTCCTAACTCGCCCAGTCCTGTATGTCTAAGCAAGCATGCATTCGCATAGATGTGACTCTCTCTCTGACTCTGACTCTCTCTGCATGGCTCACTCGCTTACAAAATTGAGAATTTTAGAAATTTTAAAGTCAAAAAATTGCTCTTGGTATCAGGAGAACATCTGACCCGAGGAGGTGTGCTGAAATTTTTGGCGGGAAAACCCCCTCAGTGTATGTCTAAGCAAGCATGCATTCGTATAGATGTGACTCTCTCTCTCTCTCTCTGCATGTCTCACTCGCTTACAAAATAGAGAATTTTATAAATTTTAGATCGAAAAATTGCTCCTGGTATCAGGAGAGCATCTGACCCGAGGAGGTGTGCTGAAATTTTTGGCGGGTAAACCCCCTGAGTGTATGTCTAAGCAAGCATGCATTCGTATAGATGTGACTCTCTCTCTCTCTCTGCATGTCTCACTCGCTTACAAAATAGAGAATTTTATAAATTTTAGATCGA